>JARBWK010000011.1:57490900-57593711 GCA_030556195.1 Anolis apletophallus | reverse complement strand
GTTAAAGTGCACGAAATAAACTATACTTGCCGATGTCCTGCAGACCCTGGGATTCGCGTCTCGCCTCCCACGTCACCAATCGAGTTGCGTCGGCTCTTGGCGATCGGACCTGACGTTGCCTCCGACTCCCTGCACGCTTATGCCGGTTTGCTAGCCCCTGCGGCTGGGCACCTTGTTAGGATGTCCCCGGACTTTATACTAGCCGGCTCTCAAGAGGCTGCTTCTCAGCCAGCCTTCTCCTTCGGGCTTGAGTTCACCCACAACGTTAGTTGCAGTCTCTCCCGTGTCCACAGGCGTTCGTTTGGGACCAGCCAGGCGGCCGGCTCAGTGCAAAAGTGGTCAAAAACAGGCGGGGCGCCCCTTCCAGCCCTCCTGGGTAGTCTCACCTTACTAGCCTGGGAGCGAGCGTTGTCCACAATGGGGACCGTGTTAGTTTTCCCTCAACACAGACCCGTCTAGGTACGTTTTACCATCACGTCGGGGTCACCAAATGAAGCAGAAAAGGAGTTGTGGAACTCCAAGTACCAATTTAACAGGGGCAAAAGACCCCGTCACTTCTCATACAAAGACATTTATACCCACAATGGAGTCATCCCAGTCAAGCCCACCCCTTCTTTATGGATAAAACAAGCATAATTGGCTGGTGATTACTGTTGCTTACATGACATTTCATTAATCCAATAAACACTGCATAAATCATTAGCATCATCTCTCTGTCATACCTAAGAATGAGAACAATAGCCATCTATTAGTTATTTCTTTCTCACAGTGCAGTTATCAATGCTGAGTCTCTCTGTTCCTGACTTGAAACAATATTTCCGGGCTCCGTGCCAGCAGCGGAGAAGGACGGACTCTTTGCCATGCGCAGTGGTGTTTCCATTCACATTAAATTTCCATAGCTCCAACTGTACTGCTTCCACCCATCTAGCCTATATTATCTCAAATTGGGCACAGGGTGTATTAAAATGCATTAAATCACAATGTTAGTCGTTCATTGCAAGTGCCTGTCTGATTTCTGGCACCAAAACCCTCTTTTTCAGAGTTGACACGTAAGTAGCATCACTCTCTGACTGTACTTTTTATGCTCGGAAAAGTACCAAACCTGCTTTAGTTTTATGCTGTAAACCGCTCTGGGCTCCAGAGAGAGTGGTCTACTAAATCGAATTAATAAATAAATAAAAATAAATAAATATCATCTACTTGGGCCATTCTGCAAGAAGGCACAACTCAAGCCCTCCCAACAGAGGCCCGTCTGGCTCAAAAGCCCTCCAGAGACCCCCACCTGCCTCTCAGCCCCGGTGTGGCTGTGATTTGTGTGCCTGGCAGGGGGTCACCTTCCTTCCTCTCCCAGCGGTCAATGGTGAAGGCGGCCCCGCGGTTGAGGTGGGCAAGGGCGCTGGGTGGCTCTGGGTCTCCATGATCAGCAGCTCCATGCGGACCTGCATCTCCCCATGCCGCACCGCTCACCAGCGGCGCCATGAAGACTGGCAGGGCCCTTTCTCCCTCTTCCTCCTCCTCCTCCCAGCGGGAGCAAAGGCTCTTGGGAAATGGAATCCCGCCCAAAAGGGCCGCACGCGCCTCTCAATCAAGAGGAGGCAGCCTTGGACTACAATTCCCGGCCGTGCACGGGGAGGTGAGAGGACACGGGAGGAGCCAAAAGGGGTAGCAGGATGGAGGAGGAGGAAGATGGAAGTATGCGTGTATATGTACTGGCCCAGCCTCTCCTCATGGTGCCACTTGTCCCGTCAATACAGGAGCTGAAAATAAGGGACACGAAATTTGGGGCCGAAATAAGGGACGTCCCTTAGAATAAGGGACAGTTGGCAACCCTACTCCATGCAGTCATGCCAGTGGCCACATGACCATGGAGGTGCCTATGGACAACGCCGTCTCTTCGGCTTAGACATGGAGACCAGCACCAGAGTTGGACTTGACTAGATTTAATGTCCGGGGGAAACTTGGACCTTTACCTTTCAGTATTTGTACATTTTATTATTATCTTATAGTTTTATTAATATATATTAATATTTTAATAAACATTATGTTTTTATTATTTTTATTTTATTATATGGTATTGATATCTTAATATTAATTTTTTAAATTTTTAAATAGCAATTAAACAGAAAGATATATGTATTAATGCCGTGGTTCTCAACCTTAATATTTTGTTTTATATGGTTAATTTATTTTGATTATTTTATATTTTATTATTTTTATTTTGTTACAGTAACAAACTTTTATTATTTTCTATTATTATATTTATATTATTTTATATTGATATTTTATTCTTATATTTTTATTTTACTTTATTTTATATTATTACCTTTGGTTTGAGTCTATTATTATTTTGTGTAATTTTACTATTTTTTACTTTATTTTTTTTGTTTTACATTATTTATTATTTTATATTATTATTATTTTTAAAGATTCTATATATTAGTTCCTATTTTTATTTTATTAGACTGTTATTTTATTTTTATTATTACTTTAGGATTTTTATTATTTTTATTCTACCATTTATATTATGAATTTTTTTTACTATTTGGATTTTTATATTTTTATTATTTTATTAGTTATTACTTTGGTTTATTATGTTTATTATATTTATTTATATGATTACTTTCTGTTATTGTGCTATTTTTGCTTTATTTTATTATGATATTTTTAATTATATTATTTGGTTCTGTTTTTGGAAGCTATGAAGTCTGTTCACTGGAAAGAACAGGATGAAACACGTCATTTCCGGCTCCAAACCGGATATTTAGGCCTTAACATCACGTGATTTCTAGTGCCGAACCCTTCGTTGACGCTCTAGCCCTTTTTGGTGAAACCGATAAAAGTCTAATCTTTTTCTTTCTTGGCTCTGATTGGCTGAGAGGCAAAGAAAAGGGCGGGGCGACGCCTCGAATCGCGGCTCGCGCTTGCTTTCTCTTCCAAAGCGGCGTGGTTTTGACGTCTGACGTCACGCTTCAGGCACCGCCCTTCGCGGAAGTGCCTGTCCTTGCCGGCCCACGCATGCGCAGTGCCTTTCCCTATCAGTTCGCCTCCGAAGATGGTGCTCGTCAAGGAATTGTGAGATTTCCGCCTCTTCCATTGATTATTATTACTATTATTATTAAATCTGTTAATAGCGCTACCGATTCAATGGTCTTACTATATATGTATACATATTATAATATATAATACATTTTATATAATATATTATATGTAAATATAATATAATATATATTATAATAAATATAATATAACATAAATATATATATAGATAATATGATTTATTATATATTATAATATGTATACATATATATTAAGACCATTGAATCGGTAGCGCTATTAACAGATTTAATAATAATCAATTGTATATTTTAATAAATATAATATAACATAAATATATATATATAATGATTTATTATATATTATAATATTTATACATATATATTAAGACCATTGAATCGATAGTGCTATTAATGGATCTAATAATATATATATATATATATAATATTATTATAATAATAATCAATTTTATATTTTAATACATATAACATAAATATATATATATATACATACATAATATGATTCATTATATATTATATATTATAATATTTATACATATATATATATTAAGACCATTGAATCGGTAGCGCTATTAATTAACAGATTTAATAATAATAATTGTATATTATAATAAATATAATATAACATATATATGGATAGATAATATGATTTATTATATATTATAATATGTATACATATATATCAAGACCATTGAATCGGTAGTGCTATTAACAGATTTAATAATAATAATAATCAATTATATATTATAATAAATATAATATAACATATATATATGATTTATTATATATTATATTGTTATATATAGTAGATGTTTATATATTCAATAAAATATATGAATTGTATTGCAAGTATTATTATTCTAATATTATTGCTAGCATTTTAATGTATTTGAGATATATACATAAATTAATTTTATTGTCAGAAAAAACAGTAATATTGAGTTTTAATATAATATAAATAATCATAATAGTTATATCTTATATTATTATATATTATATCATTACTCTTTTAATAGTATTCCTTTAATATATTCAGAGTATTTAAATATATTATTATAAATAATATTTGAATATATTAGTATTCTTTGAATATATTATTATTTATCTTTTAATTTATTATTATTACTAGTCTTTTAATAGATCTATTTCATGATTTGTATCCATTTAATAATATATTATTATTCTTTGAATATATTATTATTCTTTGAATTTATTATTATTTGTATTGTTATTATAATTACTAATCTTTTAATAGATCTATTTCATGATTTGTATCCATTTAATAATATATTATTATTCTTTGAATATATTATTATTCTTTGAATATATTATTTGTATTGTTATTATAATTACTAATCTTTTAATCTATTTCATGATTTGTATCCATTTAATAATATATTATTATTCTTTGAATATATTATTATTCTTTGAATATATTATTTGTATTGTTATTATAATTACTAATCTTTTAATAGATCTATTTCATGATTATCCGTTTAATAATATATTATTATTCTTTGAATATATCATTATTTATCTTTTAATTTATTATTATTACTAGTCTTTTAATAGATCTATTTCATGATTTGTATCCATTGAAATAGATCTATTAAAAGACTAGTAGTAATAACAATAAATTAAAAGATAAATAATATATTCAAAGAATAATAATATATTATTCAATGGATACAAATCATGAATCATGACCATTGAAATGCATATATTAAAAAACTAGTGATATGTACGCCTAGACGAAGAGCCTTTTCAGTGATTGCTCCATCATTGTGGAACGCCCTACCGCCAGAGACTCGGGCAATACGAAACTTGGGTTCTTTTCGTAAAGCTTGCAAAAGGTTTCTGTTTAAGCAAGCTTTTGAGCCTTAAGATTATTTTAATGTATACTGTTAAATTGCTGAATTGTTTTATTGACCTCTGTAAACTGCCCCGAGCCCCTGGGAGTGGGCGGTCTATAAATTGAATAAATAAATAAATATACATGCGTGTGTATAATAATAATTATTATTATTATTTTACTATATCCATCATCATCATTATTATCCATTATTATGATCATTCCTTATTATTATTAATTGTATTTATTCCGTTTCTTTTTAGTCGTGTGGTGCTGCCTTGCTCCGTCCAAGAGGTATGTTCCCTTTTAGATTAATAAATATAAATAATCATTACATTAATAATATTCAATTAGTAATATTAAATGGCATATATAGATATAATTCATGTATAATGTTTTGCATTTATTTTAATACATTGAATATTATTAAATATAAAGAAATATAAAGAAATATATAAAATATAGATATTATTATTATTTTATTATTTATTTCAGCTTAGTAGACCGCTCACTCCGAAGCTCAGAGCGGTTTACAGCAATAAAATACCAATAAAAACACAATAACAACATTAAAACAGCGTTATCAAATGCAATGCAATATATTATTATAAATAATAAAGAAATACAAATGTAAATAATGAATAATATACAATGTGTTGTTTTAAAATATGAAAAATATAGTATAATATAATAGTACTATGATAATATATAATACCTGTAGTAATAAAATTATATATATTGCGTAATCTGTTGGCTTTTCGGAAGGCCTGCAAGTCGGCCCTATTCCGGCAGGCCTTTGAGTTGTAATGTGCTATCCCCTAGGACTTGTGTTATCTCTTAGGAATTGTTTTATCCTTGTGGTTTTATTGCTGTTGTAGATTTGTTGTTTTATTGTGGTGCTTAATGTAAGCCGTCCCGAGCCGGCTGGGAGTGGCGGCCAAAAAATCTAACCAATAAAATAAATAAATAAATAATATATGATAAATAATATAGCATATAGACTAATATGATATAACAATAACAGCAATATATAATAGTAATAATATACAATAATATATCATATAATAACATAGTAATATATAACAGTAATTATTAAAACATAATGTAATATAATAATATGTAGAGGAATGTGATCCTGGTCTGAACAGTTTGTTTGTTTGTTTACCTGTTTGTTTACTTGTTTATGTTTGCAGTACCAGGTGGGCCAGTTGTACTCGGTGGCGGAGGCCAGCAAGAACGAGACAGGCGGCGGGGAAGGCATACAGGTCTTAACTAACGAGCCCTTCGAGAACGAGGGAGAAAAGGGGCAGTACACACACAAGATCTATCACCTCAAGAGGTGCGCTATTATTTAATATTTATTATGATATTATTATTATATTTCATGGCCACCAATTGCAGCTGTGGGGCTGTTCCAATTAGTTTCTGGTCCTACCTACAGAGCTGGGCACATGCTAGACTTGGTTTTCTGCCAGGGGATGGGAGGAAGGTGTTGGTGTGGAGGAGCTCACCATCACTCAGTTGCCATAGACCAACCATCACCTGATCAGGTTTAGGCTTACTGCGCCCCCTAACCTCTGCAGGGGTGGAGGACCAATTAGAATGGTCCACCCCAGGAGACTTATGGGTCCGGACGAATTCCTGTCGGTTCTTGGGGAATTTCCCACCACCTTAGTAGGTGATCCTGTTGATGCTGTGGTCATGAGGAAGTGACTAAGGCAGGGCTGCACAGGAAGTCGACCGTGATCGACCAGTCAATCGTAGGACCGAAGGAGGTCGATCGCAGCCGGATGGGGTGCTTCTCAGAGGGGGCGGAGCCAGGCCACGTCAAGCCCCTTCCCCTCCCTGGCTTCGGCACTCCCAGCAACTGCTCCAGCCTTGAGGAGAGCAGGGCCAAGCCAGCCTTGTGTTAGCTATGCCACCACTGGCTTGGCACTGCCATCCTCAAGCCTGGAGAAGCTGCTAGGACAGGGGTGGGCAAACTGCGGCCCGGGGGCCGGATGCGGCCCTTTGGCTGATTCTATCCGGCCCGCCTAAGGGCCCCTGGCTTGCCTCCCCTGCCTGGCCTCTGCATAAAAATCTCCAGAGAAGGGGACTATAAGGAAGCATTATTTTATTTTAGTGGTTTTTATTATTATTGTATAATAATTTTATAACAATAATAAAATAATATAATAAATAATATAATGTTATATGATATATTATAATTTCAATATATTATGTTTATATATATATACTATAATATAATAATTATGATATTAATAATAATAATATATGAATATTTCTTGATATATTAATATGTTAATATTAATGATGTGTAATATATAGTAAATATAGTAAGTGAATAAATAAATAAATTATGTAGATTAGAATGTAGTTCCGCCTTTAGGTGCGGCCCTCCATAATATTTTTTGGCTCTCGTGTGGCCCCTTGGAAAAAATAGTTGCCCACCCCTGTGCTAGGAGCTCCAAAGCCAGAGGGGAGGGGGTGGGGCTTGATGCAGCCTGGCTCCGCCCCCCCTGTGGGTTCCGCTCTCCCAGCAGCTTCTCCAGCCTTGAGGAGAGCAGGGCCAAGCCAGCCTTGTGTTAGCCATGCCACCACTGGCTTGGCACTGCCATCCTCAAGCCTGGAGAAGCTGCTGGAAGCTCCAAAGCTCCCAGCAGGGGAGGGGGCGGGGCGTGATGCAACCTGGCTCCTCCCCCTGTGGCTTCCGCTCTCCCAGCAGCTTGTCCAGGCTTGAGGATGGCAGTGCCAAGCCAGTGGTGGCATAGCTAGCACAAGGCTGGCTTGGCCCTGCTCTCCTCAAGGCTGGAGCAGCTGCTGGTAGAGCGAAAGCCAGAGGGGGCGGAGCCAGGCCGCACCAAGCCCCCCCCTCCAGCCTTGAGGAGGTAGGTAGATCTTTCTGACTTGGTTTTATTATAAGTAGCTCGCATTCTGAAAAAGTGTGGGCACCCCTGGACTAGGGCAATAGATGCAATTGCTCCGGAACATCCCCTCTTGCATAACAGAGCTAAACCAGTTCCTGGGTTCAACGAGGAACTGACAGCTATGAAGCGAATGAAGAGGGAACTAACGGAATGTGGCGTTCATCTCGCAGTGAATCAGACCGAACACAGTTAAGGTCATATTCCGTGGCAGTGAAGGCTGCAAGCAAATCTCTTGTTGCAGCCAACATTGTGTCCACCAAGAATGGTCCAACTCAGTTGTCAGAGGGTTGTTAAATCCCGGCTCACAAGAAAGGATCCCCAATCATACAGCAGCTTGGTCAATCCTCCTCAAACCAGGCCTGTATGCACAGTTGGCTGTGTTGGGTCTGTGTGCCAAGTCTGATCCAAATCCAGTGTTGGCTGGGTTCAGTGCTCTGGATGCAGGTGAACTACAACTCCCAAAATCAAGCTCAATTCCCCTCAGACCTCTTGTTCAGTTGCTGATCAATTCCTGTATGCTGTGTCCCATAGAAAGGGTAGGGAATGGTTAAAGGAGATGCAGTGGGCAGAGTCATGCAAATTCCATAGCAGTGGAGAGAAAGAAAGGAACTCTGGGATGTCCATTTTGGAGGAAAAACAGAACATCTAAGATACCTTCACTTGAGTGGCGGGTAATATGGTGTTTGGGGAGCACATTGGCACATTGGTTGGGAGACATGTTCACGGCGCCCACTGTAACCTGCAATGTCCTTGGAGGGAGGGCTTTTGGAGACTTCTCAGCACTTGTTATTATAGCCGGTTTGTGGAAGTGGGAGATTGTCTGTGTAAGTGGACATCTTCGCCACATACACATTTTTCACTTTTATTATGTGTATAGATTGATTATTATCAATTATTATTTAAATATTATTGATTTTTAGTATTATTAATTACAAATTTTCTATTTATTATTATATAATATTTTTTAAATATTATCTAGTTAATAAATAGATAATATTTAATAAATATAATGTAATTTACTAAATAGTATATATTTACAGTATGATTAATATTATCAACATTATCCAATATTACCTATTATTTAATATTACTTATTATCCATTATGTATATGTATTCCTATTCAATATTATCTATTAATATTATACTTCATAATTTTATTATTATACATTATTGAAATTATTATTTATTATTATTATCATCTGTTATATTATGTATTATTATAAATTATTATTTGTAATCGTTATTTATTATTGTCCATTATTATTATCCAATATTATATATTCTTTATTTTTATTAATTTTGATATATATTTCCTTTGTTCTCAGCAAAGTTCCTGGCTTTGTCCGGATGTTTGCTCCTGAAGGTTCTCTGGTTTTCCATGAAAAGGCCTGGAATGCCTATCCATATTGCCGGACCAGTGAGTATTGATCACCAATAATCAATCAAAAATCAATATTATATTTTACTAGCTTGGGTCCCTGACATTGTTTAGGTTATTTGAAGAAGTCAATTTTGTAATTGTACAAAATGCATAAGGTTGTGGGTGAAGAACTACAACTCACATCATGCCAGGTTAACTCTGAAAAACTCCATTAGGAGTTAAGTTTGTTATATTGGGCAAGTTTGCTCTAGAGCAGTGGCTCTCAACCTGGTTTTTGGCCTACAACTCCCAGAGATCCCAGCCAGTTTGTCAGCTGTTAGGATTTCTGGAAGTTGAAGGCCAAGACATCTGGGGACCCACAGGTTGAGAACCACTGCTCTAGATGCATCATTGGTGGGGTTCAGTGTACTCTCTGGCTGCAGGATGAACTGCAGCTCCCACCATGGTGGTCCAGTCTGTTATGAATAAGTTTTATTACATAGATTATGTGTAACTACATTGGATTCACAACCTACTCCAAAATACACCATCACTCTCCTTCAAAATGCAATTTTCCTGCTTCTTGGCAGAATGGGGTTGGACTGGATGGCCCACCAGGTCTCTTCCAACTCTAGGATTCTGTGATTCCCAAGGAGCAGAGCGGTGGGTGGGCCAGACTCCTCCGGTCTACCACAATTTTTGGATTGTCATAAGGTCTCTTATATAGCAATATTTAGCTGATGATGTTGTTTCAAAAATTATAAATGAATAAGATGTTGTTTCTATCCAGAAACATCCTGGCTTTCATCAGTTGTCGGACAGATGTTGACTCTTCTTAATAAGTGTTGATAAACACAAGCAGCCTTGTGTTGACGTCCTTCCTAACATTTATTTATTTATTTATTTCGGGTATTTGTAACCCCACCCTTCTCGCCCCCAAGGGGGGAATCAGGGTGGCTACCAGCCGGCACATACTCGATGCCTACACATAAAATACACAACAAAATCAATAATTATAAATAGTTAAAACATTGAATTAATACAATAAAGTCTAGTAAGACAGGGAGTCAGTCTGGTGGTCGTCGTCCTGTCGAGTTCTGTAATTGTAGGTTCCATTAAGCTTACCCATAAACCATTTCCATAGCCATTGTCGTCATTATCATCATCAAGTCTGAAAGATTACCCAAAGGCCTGGTCCCACATCCACGTTTTTAATTTCTTTCTAAAGGAGAGGAGGGATGAAGATGACCTAATTTCCCCAGGGAGTGAATTCCACAGGTGGAGGGCCACCACCGAGAAGGCCCTGTCCCTCGTCCCTGCCAGTCGTGTTTGTGACTGGGGCGGGGCTGAGAGCAGGGCATCCCCAGAAGATCTTAAACTCCTAGGTGGGACGTAGAAGGAGATACGTTTGGACAGGTACGCCTGTCTTGTAACTTGTAAATCTTGTAACCATTTCCTTAACATTTCCTGGTGTTGGAGTCCCAACGGCTGTTAGTGCTAGGGGGCTTCAACATACATGTGGAGACCACCCTTTCAGGAGCGGCTCAGGACTTCATGTCTACCATGGCGACCATGGGGCTGTCCCAAAAGGTAACTGGCCCTACCCACTGTGCTAGCCACACCTTAGACTTGGTTTTCTGTCAGGGATGGGAGAATGGTGGCGGTGTGTAGGAGCTGACCATCGCTCCGTTGCCATGGACCGACCATCACCTGATCAGGTTTACACTCACTGCATCCTCTAATCTCCGCAGGGGTGGAGGACCCATTAAGATGGTCCGCCCCAGGAGGCTTATGGATCTGGATGGATTCCTGATGGGTCTTGGGGAATTTCCCGCCACCTCGGTTGGTGATCCTGTTGATGCTCTGGTCACTCTCTGGAATGGGGGAGATGACTAGGGCAATAGACACGATTGCTCCGGAACGGCCCCTCTCAAGTAGCCGAGCTAAACCAGCTCCTTGGTTCAGTGAGGAGTTGGCAGCGATGAAGCGAAGGAAGAGGGACCTAGAGAGCGTGTGGTGTTCGGATCTGAGCGGGCCAAATCGAACACTGCTTGATGCCTATCTAAGGGCATATGGCGCAGCAATAAAGCCTGCTAAGAAATCCTTCTGGCAGCCAATATTGCGTCCGGCGGAGCTGTTTCGAGTTGTCAGATGCCTATTGCATCCCACCATCCAGGATGGGAGCCCTGACAACTCGGCAGCCCGCTGTGAAGCATTTGCTCGGTTCTTCGCGGACAAAGTCGCTTTGATCCGTTCAGGTCTGGACACCATGTTAACGGCAGTCTCTGAGGATGTAGCTGGAGCACCTGCTTGTTCAGTTTTGATTGATCAATTTCAATTGGTGAAACCCGAGGATGTGGACAAGATACTTGGAGGAATGAGAGCGACCACATGCATTCTAGACCCCTGCCCGTCCTGCTTCTAAAGGAGGCCAGAGGGGGATTGGCTGAGTGGGTGAAGGTGGTGGTTAATGCCTCCCTTCGGGAAGGCAGCATTCCAGCGAGCTTAAAACAAGTTGTTATAAAACCTCTGTTGAAGAAACCATCACTGGACCCCACTCAATTCATCAACTAGCAGCCTGTTTCCAATCTTCCCTTTTTGGGCAAAGTCCTGGAACGTGTGGTAGCCTCGCAACTCCAGGTATTCTTGGAAGACACGGATTATCTGAATCCAGTGCAGTCTGGTTTTAGGCCGGGGCATGGTACCGAGACAGCCTTGGTTGCCTTAGTGCAGGGGTGCTCAGGAAGTCGATCACGATCGACTGGACGATCCTGGGACCGAGGGAGGTCGATCCCAGTTGGATTGGGTGCTTCTTAGGGGGCGGAGCCATGCCACGCTAAGCCCCGCCCCTTCCGCCGGCTCCAGCATTTCCACAGCTTCTCCAGGGTAGATAAAGGTTATGCCAAACCAGTAGTGGCTATCTATGCCACCACTGGCTTGGCATGACCTTTCTGTACCCTGGAGAAGCTGTGGAAATGCTCAAGCCAGAGGGGGAGGGGCGGAGCTAAGCCCCACCAAGCTCCGCCCCCTCCGCCAGCTTCAGCATTTCCACAGCTTCTCAAGAGTAGAAGGGGGTAATGCCAAGCCAGAGGTGGCTATCTATGCCACCACTGGCTTGGCATTACCCTCTTCTACCCTGGAGAAGCAGTGGAAATGCTGAAGCCAGAGGGGGAGGGGGCGGAGCCAAGCCCCGCCCCCCTTCCCCCAGCTCCGTCCTTCTTCTCTGTTGGTAGATCTTTCTGACTTGGTCTTAGTATAAGTAGCTCGCATGCTGAAAACGTGTGGGCACCCCTGTCTTAGTGGATGATCTACGCCGGGAACTCGACAGGGGGAGTGTGTCCCTGTTGGTTCTGCTGGACCTCTCAGCGGCCTTCAATACCGTTGACCACGTTATCCTTCTGGGACGCCTCGCGGAAATGGGCCTTGGAGGTACTGTCTTGCAGTGGCTCCTGTCCTTTCTGGAGGGCTGATCTCAGAAGGTGTTACTGGGAGATACCTGTTCAACCCCTCAACCATTGTCTTGTGGGGTTCCTCAGGGTTCAATACTATCTCCCATGTTGTTTAACATCTACATGAAGCTGCTGGGAGAGGTCATCTGGAGTTTCGGGGTGCAGTGTTATCTGTACGCAGATGACGTCCAACTCTGACACTCCTTCCCACCTGCTACTAAGGAGGCTGTTCAAGTCCTGAACCGGTGCTTGGCCGCTGTGTCGGACTGGATGAGGGCGAACAAATTGAAATTGAATCCAGACAAGACAGAGACACTCCTGGTCAGTCGAAAGGCTGAACAGGGCATTGGGTTACAGCCTGTGTTGGATGGGGTTACACTCCCCCTGAAGACGCAGGTTCGCTGTCTGGGTGTGATCCTGGACTCATCGCTGAGCCTGGAACCCCAGGTTTCAGCGGTGACCAGGGAAGCATTCGCACAATTAAAACTTGTGCGCCCGTACCTTGGGAAGTCTGACTTGGCCACGGTAGTCCATGCTCTGGTTACATCCCGTATAGATTACTGCAACACGCTCTACATGGGGCTGCCTTTGAAGACTGCGCGGAAGCTTCAGTTGGTCCAACGGACAGCAGCCAGGTTGATAACAGGAGCGGCACGCAGGGAGCGTACAACTCCCCTGTTGTGCCAGCTCCACTGGCTACCAGTTTGCTACCGGGCACAATTCAAAGTGCTGGTTTTGGCCTTTAAAGCTCTAAACGGTTCTGTTCCAACTTACTTGTCCGAACGCATCACTCCCTATGAACCATCAAGATGCTTAAGATCATCCAGAGAGGCCCTGCTCTCGGTCCCGCCTGCTTTGCAGGCGCGCCAGGCGGGGACAAGAGACAGGGCCTTCTCAGTGGTGGCTCCTCGGCTTTGGAACTCCCTTCCTAGTGACATTAGATCGGCCCCCTCCCTCCTGACATTTCGTAAGAAAGTCAAGACCTGGCTGTTCGAGCAAGCATTCGCAGACTAACTTTAATTAATCGAGATCAAAGATTACTATGACGACGAAATGGAAACCGATTTTAAGATTGTGGAGATGAGATTTGTATTTTGTAGTTTTGTTTTATATGATTGTTTTTATCTTATTATGATGTGTTGTATGTGGGCACTTGCTGCCGCTTGTTCACCGCCTCGAGTCGCCTTTGGGCTGAGAGAGGCGGTATAGAAGCATAGCAAATTAATTAATTAATTAATTAACTTAAAACAGCCTTTGTCTCTGATAAATAAATGTAAACACGTTGTTTCCCCCAAAAAGTTCAACAGTTAATCATTTGTCACAGTTCTTATCAATGTCAGCAGTTCAGCAACTTTTCATTACAGTTCAGCAAGCAGGCAGTTCATCATTGCAGGCCTTAATATTTTTGAATGGTGTCTCCAAAATTATCCATTTGTTCCTTTCATACAGTTCATTCATACCCACACATATCAAGTCCACATTTTATCAAATCTGCACATGATATTTATTCACAAGTCCCCTTAAACCCTTCCAGTATGTTCACTTGGTCATGAGGGTTCTGCGTGCCAAATTTGGTCCCGGTTTATTGTTTGTAGAGGTCACAGTGGTAAGTGAACTACAACTCCCAGCTATCAAGGCCAATCCCTCCCAAACCCCATCCAATAATCAAATTTGGGTGTATCAGGTCTGTGTGTGCCAAGTTTGGTGCAGATCCATTGGCTTTAAGGTTCACAGTGCTCTCTGGATGCAGGTGAACTACAACTCCCCCAAATCAAGGTGAATTTTTTGCTGGTCGTAGGGGATCTGTGTGCCAAGTTAGATCCAATTCCATCTTTGGTGGAGTCCAAACCTGCAATGTCATTGGAGGGAGGGCCATTGGTGTCTCCTGAGAAGTGGGAGCTATAGGTGTTTGTGGAGGCAGGGGCTTGTCTGTGTACTGTAAGTGGCCACCCTAGCCACACACACACATACATATTTTCGCTTTTATTATGTGTATATTATTATTATTATGATTATTATTAAGCCACTTCTTTTTTGCATCCTTTTTCTCTTCCATTTGCTCCTCTTTGGAACTCAGTTGTCACAGTAAGTATTATTATTATTATTATTATTTGGAGGGTGATTTAAACAAAAAGCAAAGGCATTAATTAATCTCCCATTTTAATTAATATTTTATTATAAATAAGAACGAATACATGAAGGAGGATTTCTTTATCAAGATCGAAACATGGCACAAACCTGATTTGGGGACCTCAGAAAACGTGAGTTTTGTTTTAATTTAATTTTGAATGCATTTAATGTGTTATTTTGCAGCAGAATATTTGTGCCTTTTACAATACATTTCCATGGGTTGGGTTTTTTTTGTATTTTTATGTATTTTTATATTTATTTTTGATAGGTATTTTAATATGCATTTTTATTTTTGTATTTTAGTATTTATTTGATTATTGTATTTTAATATTTATTTTTAATTTGTATTTTAATATTTATTTTTCATACGTATTTTAATATTAAAAGAAGGCATTGTTTGTTTTGGGATGTTATGTAATATCACTTACGTTTGGTCCAGATCCATTGTTGGCTGGGTTCAGTGCTCTCTGGATAAGGGTGAACTACATTTTCCAGATTCCTAGGGCTTGACAAGGTTTTTAATCTGTATTTTGTGCATTATATTTTAATTTGCATATTTATTTTTGTATTTTTTCATGTATTCCAATATTTATTTTTAAACATTGAATATTTATTTTTCACTTTGTTTTTTGTATTTTAATCTTTCTTTTTTGTATTTTTAATATTTCTTTTTAATCTCAAATTTTGGGTTTTTAATATTAATTATTAATTATTTTTAATTTGCATTATATTTATTTATTGATATTTAATCTTTATTTTGAATCAACATTTAATGTTTATTTTTAATTTGCGATTTTAGCTATGTTTTTAAAATGCAAATACACAGTTAATGCTTAATTAATAAATTAATATTGATGAATATTTTATTTTTAAATTATTATTTTATTATTTTTCTGTTAATTAACCCATTTTATCTTTTTCAATTTTAATGCAGGTACATGACCTGGACCCGAACGCCTGGAAAGGGGTTGAGGTCATCGATATTGACATCGCCGACCGAAGTCAAGTCGAGCCCGGGGTCAGTCACGGAGTCAAAGGGCATGCCGGGGTCATGGGACGGGGTTTATATATATTATTATATTATATTATATTTTCCTAATAAAAAGGACTACAAAGCAGAGGAAGACCCAGCTTTATTTCAGTCGGTCAAGACCCAGAGAGGACCCCTTGGACCTGATTGGAAGGTATTATATTATTATTGTTACTATTATTATTACATTATATATTATATTTTATTATATGTATTGTTATCTATATTATATTTTATTAGACAATATTATATTATTCCTTAATATATTAATACTCTTAAGGTATTATGTATTATATTAATTTTATTATATTTATTACATTTCTCTCAGGAGAAGCCAATGAATTACAGTATCATATGCTGCTGACAGGTCTATGAAGACAGTTCCTGTAAATCCGCTGCATTTACCTTAATATAAATATATTATATTTTCCTTATTTTATATTTATTATTATAATATAATATATTAATATATTTATTATATTTATATATTAAGGTATTTTAGAAATTATCCTTATTTATAATATTATTTAGAATAATTTTTATATTTATATTTTAATTTTCCTTAGAAAGAGCTGGCGGCCAATGAGGAATGTCCCAAAATGTGCGCCTATAAATTGGTGACCATTAAATTCCGATGGTGGGGGCTGCAGAACAAGATAGAAAACTTCATCCAGAAGGTAAATAATAATATTAATATTAAAATATAATATTATATAATATACAATAGTAATATAATATGACAAAATAATATATAGTATAATATAATAATATGCTGGAGAATAATAATGTAAAATATAATAATATAAATAAAGAATATTAATATATAATATATTATATAAAATATAATAATAATATAATATGACAAAATGATATATAGTATAATATATGCTAGAGAATAATAATGCAAAATATAATAATATAAATAAAGAATATTAAAATATAATAAATTATATAAAATACAATTACAATATAATGAGAAAATAATATATAGTATATATCTACCCTCACATTTTCTTGATCCTACCTTTCTTTTTAATTATACTGTATAAAGTAAATTTTAATGAAAATTAGAGAGAGAGAGAGAGAGAGAGAGAGAGATACTAGCTGTACCCGGCACGCGTTGCTGTGCCCTATTTTGGAGATGCGAGGAAGTCTGAGTATGTAAGGGTTGGAGTTGTTGTTAGTTATGGTGTTGTTGGGGTCATGGCTGTGTTGTTGTGGGTTGTTTTGGTGGGTGGGGTGTTGGAGTCCTGTGGAGTTGTTGTTGTGTGGTGCTGCTGGTGTTCTGCATAGCTTGTGGATATACAATGTTTTTTGTCTTTCCGTCTCCTGTGTTGATGTAGAGGTTGATGCGTGTGTGGGTGGGGTACTTTGGAAGTGAGTGGAGGTACTTGAAATCCCATTATCCATGGTGTGTCCTCCTCTAATCTGCAGTCGCATGGAGTGTGGGTCATGGGGGGCATTGTTTGCCAAGTTTGGTACTTATTGGTCTTGGTTCTGGGACACAGTGGTCTGTGGGGAATGATGGGTTTTGAAGTACTACAAATCCCATTATCCATGGAGGTACTTGAAGTCCCATAATCCATGGTCCACCCTCCTCCAAACTGTAGTAGAATGTAGCGTGTGTGCCAAGGTTGGTTACTGTAAATTCAGGCCATACACAATGTCTCATGAGCTGAGGCCTAGTCAGGAACAGCAAGTTAATGAAGCCTTACTGTCAATTCAGGCCATACAAAATGTCCAATGAGCTGAGGGCTAGTCGGGAGAATCAAGTTAATGAAGCCTTACTGTCAATTCAGAGCGTAAACAGCATTCCATTAAGTGAGGCCTAGTCAGGGAAATTAAGTTAATGAAGCCTTACTGTCAATTTTGGGCGTGGTCTGTGATTTGTAGAGGTGTAAATTTTCTGTGGGAAGTGAATTGGGTGTGTGTGTTTGCGCCTCAGCCCTTTGCCTTATCCTCCTCTGACAGTTTATTATGGGTCGGAATGTTCATGTTGGCTGGCCAGTACAGGAGTTATGCAAATCCGCCCTTATTGGCAGCCAATCATGTTGTCAGAATGTAGAGGCTGGGAGAGTCGTTGGCAGCCCCGGAGGATGCTGGGAAATGTAGGGGTTTTTTAACTCGTTGTTTTGGGGGCCTTTTAGGTTTTGGGGGGGAAAGTTCCTTTGCTACAAACGTACCTTGTCTGAGGCCTATTTCTGTTGGAAAGTTTGGTGTCTCTGCGTTGTAAGGTTTCTCTGTTTGGGATGGTCGTTCCATGACGACTCTTCCTTTATATATATAGATATATAGATATATAGAATAATGTATTTATATTATAAAATATGAGGGGCCTGGTAGTGCAGGGGGTTAAACTGCTGATCTGCTGAACTTGGTGACTGGAAGGTTGGCGGTTCAAATCCAGGAAGTGGGGTGAGCTCTCATTGTTAGCCCCAGCTTTTGCTATGCAAATGTGAGTAGATCAATAGGTACCACTCTGGCCGGAAGGTAATGGCGCTTCATGCAGGCCACATGACCTTGGAAGCTGGCTCTTCAGCTTAAAAACGGAGATGAGCACCAATCCCCAGAGTCGGACATAACTGGACTTAATGTCAAGGGAAAACCTTTACCTTAGAACAGTGTTTCCCAACCAGTGTGCTGTGGCACACTAGTGTGCCGTGAGCGATCATCAGGTGTGCCGTGGGAAATTGTAGAAGAGAGAGAGCCCTCTTGGCCTACTGGGAAGCCCTTGCCTGAGTCCTGCAAACACAGCCTCTACTCACCACTTGTCTTCTTGGGCTTCCTCCTCCCCTCCGCTCCTTCCTCGGCCTCAGAAGGGTTTGAGCCGAAAGGCGGGGACTGCGTCAGGCAGAAAGAGCCGCACGGAGAGAGATGGGACTTCCTTGGTCCCCCCGGCTGCCTGGGGGTGGATCTACACAGTAGCATTCATGCAGTGAGGCACCCCTTTGTCTCCCAGGGCTCAAGGCTGGGGAATCCCAGGATTTGTAGTTTGGGGAGGCTCAGGATGGTGTCAAACTACCACTCCCGTGCTTCCCTCGCACTTAGCCAAGTCAGGTCAAGGGCCGTTCGGGACACGGGGTTGAGGCACCTTTAAGCAGGGGCCGAAAACTAACAGGGTTTGCTCACTTAAGGCAGGCGTGGGCCAACTTGGGCCCTCCTTCCTGGTGTTTTGGCCTACAACTCCCACCATTCATTCATATATATATTTATGATATATATATGAATGTATAAATTTATTAGCTGACCCGCCATGCGTTGCTGTGGCCAACCTTCCCTCTTTCTCTCCTTCCCTCCCTCTTTCCTTCCTTCCCTCTTTTTCTTCTCCTTCTTTCCCTTTTTCTTTCTTCCTTCTCTACCTGTTTCTTTCCTCCCTTTCTTTGATCTTTGGTTCCATTCTTCCTTCTCTCTTCCCTTCCTTCCTTCCTTCCTTCCTTCCTTCCTTCCTTCCTTCCTTCCTTCCTTCCTTCCTTCCTTATTGATGCATAAGAACACAGAGAGAGACTGACCGCTGTTGAGCAAGACCGTGTGTGTCTTTCTGCCATTCCTGCCAGGGTATCTGTGTTGTGTTCATCGAAACAGGCCCAGGTTTCACACTGAGTGTATAAATACATTTAAAAACACATTAACTATATGTATTACTGTGTTAGAGTGTGGGAGTTGGAGTCCAAAGCACCCAGAGGGCCGAAGTTTTCCCATGCCTGTTTTAGGGACCTTAAAGAGGTGAGCCTCCTTCCAACATTGTGATTCTGGATAGAAAACAAACAACAACATAACATAACATTGTTTGAGTCCACAGTGCTCTCTGGGTGTAGGTGAACTACAACTTCCGAACTCAAGGTCACTTCCCAAGCAAACCCTTTCAGTACTTTCTGTTGGTAATGAGAGTTCAATACGCCAAGTTTGCTTCAATTCCATTGTTGCAAGAGTTCAGGATGCTCTTTGATTGTCTGTTAACTGTAAATCCCAGCAACTACAACTCCCAAATGTCAAGTTCTATTTTCCCAAAACTCCATCTGTGTTTACATTTGAGCATATTGAGTATTCATGACAAGTTTGGTCCTGATCCAACATTGTTTCAGTCCACAGTGCTCTCTGGATATATGTGAACTCCAACTCTAAAACTCAAGGTCAATGCCCACCAAACTCTTATAGCATTTTCTCTTGGTTATGGGAGTTCTGTGTGGGAAGTTTGTGTCTTTCTGCCATTCCTGCCAGGATATCTATGTTGTGTTCATCGAAACAGGCCCAGGTGTCACACTGAGTGTATAAATACATTTAAAAACATATTAACTATATGTAATACTGTGTTAGAGTGTCATTTTGTGTCATTTTGGTTGGTGGTGTGCCCCAGGATTTTGTAAATGTAAAAAATGTGCCGCAGCTCAAAAAAGGTTGAAAAACACTGCCTTAGAAGACTATGAGCATGCAATATAAGACTGAACACTAGGTATCACCGAAGGTCAATGCAATGAATGGCTTGCCACAGAAGACTGAGCATGCAATATAAGACTGAACACTAGGGAGCAGCAAACAGCAATGCAATCAGCCGTAGAAGACTGAGCTTGCAATTTAATGTCAAGGGGAAACCTTTACTAATACGTGTTATAAAATACAATAATCTAATAATATAAAATGATGCAGTGGTGCAGTGGGTTAAACCACTGAGATGCTAAACTTGTTGACCAAAAGGTCGCAGGTTCGAATGCGGGGAGCGGCGTGAGCTTCCGCTGTCTGCCCCAGCTTCTGCCAACCTAGCAGGTCGAAAACAGGCAAATGTGAGTAGATCACTAGGTACTGCTCCAGTGCAAAAGTAACAGTGCTCCATGCAGTCATGCTGGCCACATGATCTTGGAGATGTTTACGGACAACGCCGGCTCTTCAGCTTAGAAATGGAGATGAGCACCAACCCCCAGAGTTGGACACGACTGGACTGGTCAGGGGGAAAACCTTTACCTTTATTTATTTTTAATTTATTTTATTTCTACCCCGCCCTTCTCCCACAAGGGGACTCATGGCGGCTTCACAAATGCATCAATAATACCATACAAATACATTCAATAAAAACAATTAAAACAAAACATCATAAAATCATCCATAAAATCAGTAACTATCACATTTACATGCCGTTATAACCAAAGTTCAGCCAATAATTCCAATATATCAGTAAAATTCAAGTCCAGTTGCCATTATCAATGCTCAGTACCTTACTCAACACGTGGGCTCACAGCCAGGTCTTCAGTTGTCTCCTAAAGGACAGGAGGGAGGTGGCCAACCTGATGTCCTTAAGGAGGGAGTTCCACAGACCCGGGGGGGGGGGGGGTGCACTGCTGAGAAGGCCCTGTCTCTCGTTCCCAACAACCGCATTTGTGAGAGTGGTGGGATTGAGAGCAGGGCCTCTCCTGAAGATCTTAAGTTGCGTGATGGTGCAGATGCGTTCGGACCGGTGATCTGGGCCAGAGCTGTTTCGGGCTTTAAAGGTTAACACCAGCACTTTGAATTGTGCCCGGAAGCTGATCGGCAGCCAGTGAAGCTGATGTAACAGAGGAGTGGTTCGCTCCCCGTACGCTGCTCCGTTGAGCAACTTGGCTGCTGACCGTTGGACTAATGGAAGCTTCTGAGCAGTTTTCAAAGGCAGCCCCACGTAGAGTGCATTGCAGTAGTCTATACGGGATGTAACCTGAGCGTGGACCACCATGGCCAAGTCAGACTTCCCAGGGAACGGGCGTAGCTGGCGCACAATTTTTAATGTGTGCCTAGTGTGCCTTTTTATCTGTTGTTTTAATTGTGGTTTTAACTTTCGCTGTATTTAGCTGTTTTTATGAACCTGTTGTGAGCCGCCCCGAGACATTGGGAAGGGCAGCAAACAAATACGAATAAATAAATAAATAAATAATTGTGCAAAAGTTCTCCCGGCCACCACTGAGACCTGGGGTTCCAGGCTCAGCGATGAATCCAGGATCACTCCCAGGCTGCGAACCTGCGCCTTCAGGGGGAGTGTAACCCCGTCAAGCACAGGCTGTAACCCTATGCCCTGTTCGGCCTTTCGACTGACCAGGAGGGCCTCTGTCTTGCCTGGATTTAGTTCCAACCTGTTCGCCCTCATCCAGACCGACACAGCAGCCAAGCACCGGTTCAAGGTTTGGACAACCTCCTTAGTAACAGGTGGGAAGGAGTGATAGAGCTGAACATCATCCATGTACAGATGACATCTGACCCCAAAACTCCGGATGATCTCCCCTAGTGGCTTCATGTAGATGTTAAACAACATGGGGGACAGTATGGAACCCTGCAGGACCCCACTAGTCAATGGTTGTGGGCATGAGCAGGTGTCCCCCCATAACACCTTCTGAGAACGACCCTTAAGGAAGGATCGGAGCTACTGCAAAGCAGTACCCCCAAGTCCCATATTCCTGAGGCGTCCCACAAGGATACCATGGTCGACGGTATCGAAAGCCGCTGAGAGGTCCAGAAGAACCAATAGGGACACACTCCCCCTGTCTAGTTCCTGGCGTAGATAATCTACTAACGTGACCAAGACTGTTTTGGTAATCATAATATAAAGTATATAAAGTATACTACTAATAAAATAAAAATAATGGTAAAATATATATAAATTAATCATTATTTGGAAGGTGATAATAATAAAAATAATATAAATAATAAAATATTATTTAATAATGATATAAAATGTAATAAAAGTATGTGATATAATTATCTGAAAAATAAAAATAAATTAATCTCCATAATAACAATATTAAAAATATAAGATATTGAATAATAATAAATATAATATAATAAAATATAATGTATATTATATATATATATATATAATGTTAAAAATAAAAAATTAATCTCCATTATTCTCTTGAAGGCAATAATCATAATGTAAAATATAATAACATTTTGTTAGAGAGTTATAATAATAATAAATTAGTGAATAATAATAGAGGGTAATAATAATGAAAAATAATAAAGCAGTGATTATTTAGACGAATATCCTGTTTTTGTTTTTTATATATATATTTAAATAGCAAGAGAAGCGGATATTCACCAATTTCCACCGCCAGCTCTTTTGCTGGATGGACAAATGGATCGACTTGACGATGGAAGATATTCGGAGAATGGAGGACGAGACCCAGAGGGAACTCGAAGCGGTGAATCACACCTAATTTATATATATATATATATATGCCATTTTTTCTATTTAAATTATGATATTTTTTCTACATTAAATTATATTTTTTCTTGATTCTGTTCATTTTTTCTTCAGTTAAACTATAAAATCTTGGTTTTAATTAACTTCTATTTTTCTCAATATTGTATTAAATTCTAATTCTTGCTTAATCTCTTTTTAATTTAATTCTAATTTTCTCAATTCAATTCTAATATTTTTTTCCCTTGATTACATTCTACGTTTTCCTTAAAGAGCAGCAAGTCTAGCTCTTCTTTCTCTTCTTGTTTCTCTTCTATTGTAATATTTTTAGCTAAATTCTAATATTTTTCCTGACTTAATTTTTTTATATTTTTCCCAATTTTCCTCAATGGCTGTCAGGTCATCTCTCTCTCTCTCTTTTGTCTTATTTATTTTATTAATTTATTTACTATATTTATACCCCACCCTTCTCACCCCGAAGGGGACTCACAAGGGCAGCTTACATCCCCAGCAAGCTCTTCTGACTGGGTTCTATTAATTGTATCTTTGCTATTTTGATTTCTAACAGAATTTGGTTGTTGAGTGTGAAGTCCCAGTACACTTCTTCCCCTTCTCTCTATGGTTAACGGCTTTAAAAATCTTGGCACCTTGTACCCTTAACCTTATATCTTTGCACAATAGCACTTTGTACCACCTTACCTCATGATAACAACCCATAAAACCACTTTGTAGGTTTTTAATCTGTATTATTGTTGTAATTGTTTTATAATTTTATATGGTACTGTATGTTCTTTGTTATGTTCCATTCTAATATTTCTCGATTAAATTCTAATACTTTTCCTGATTAAATTCTACAAGGGTTGAATGAAAAGTAATGCCTCCACCTTCGTTACTTGGGTTTGGATGGGTTCCAATGGAATTCCGAGCCCTATTTAAGTTGTTGTTTCTGACCTTTAAGGCGCTTGATGGTCAGGGGCCAGCATATCTCAGAGACCGCCTCTCCCCTCTTCGCCGCCAGTGGTCACGACTCCTCCAACTAAACTTACTGTATGTTCCAGGCCCCAGGAAAATACGTCTCGAGAGGACAAGACGTAGGGCCTTCTCCACCTCTGCCCCTGTCTTGTGGAACTCCTTGCCTCCCCACTTGAGGGCCATGCGTGGCCTGCGACCCTTTGCTCAGACACTCAAGACCTGGCTTTTTAGCAGAGCTTTTAATGTTTAATGCAGTCTATTTGGTATTGTATATTTTTAATGCAATTGTTTTATGTAAATCGCCTGGAGCATTTTAATGGAGGGCGATTAACAAATGAGAAATCAATCAATATTTTAATAAATCCAACGCAGAAATGATCCCGAGAATGTGCTCTTTAACTACCACTATTTATTTTTCCACATAATCACCAGACAATTGGGTACATTTCTGCCAACGATGAACAAGTTTTCTGAAACCGAGACTCTGTTTCCGCAACCAGCGTCTCACAGTTCTCTCAACGTCTTCATCAGAAGCAGAATGATGTCCCCGCAGATCTTCTTTCATTATCGGGAACAGATGGAAGTCAGGCGGTGCTAAATCTGGACTGTATGGAGGATGCCGTACGGTGGTGAGATCCAGTCTCTGAAGTTCTGCTGTGTACCCATCGTACACAGATCTTTCAATAGCCAAGCAAAGCAATAATGTGATCCATACGTTTTTGTGAAATGCCAATTATGCTTGAAATTTCTCTCTGAGTGATACGACGATCGTCCTGAATCAATCTGTCAATCTGTCAACCTTTTGCTGGTTGTGGTTGCTGTTGCAGGATGTCTAACTCTTTTTGTTTGTCATGCAAGTCAGATGTTCCCACCTCAACAGCTTTAAACTTATTCGCCCCATGACGCACAGTACTCACATCAACGCAATCACCATAAACAGCTTGCATTCTCTGATGGATCTCCTTTGGGGTGACACCTTCTGCTGTCAAGAATTCAAGGACTGCACATTGCTTAAGCCGCATTGACCGACCGTCTGCACAGGGTCCCATACTTTGCACTTTAACAACACAACCGTTCAATGCTAAGGCTTCCCGCCAAAATGGAACCATAGAGGAGAGTCTACTGAAGAAGCCAGTACCTGCCGCATACCAGTACTGCCATCTGTTGAGGAGTTACGAAGGTGGAGGCATTACTTTTCATTCAACCCTCGTATGTTTTCCTCAAAGGTTGTCAAAGACTATCAGGTCATCTATCTCTTCTTTCCAATATTCTTTTAATTAAATTATATTATTTTTCCTGATTAGATTCTATGTTTTCCTCAAAGCTTATCAGGTCCTCTTTCTCTTCTTTCTAATATTTTTCCTGATGAAATTTGTCGTTTTCCTTCAAGACCATGGGTTCTATCTCTTCCTTCTCTTCTTGCTCCTCTTCCATTCTAATCTTTTTCTTCCTTAAATTCTAAAACTTATATCAACTAAATTCTAATCTTTTTTCCTCGTTCCTTTTCTTGATTCAATTCTGTTTTCCTCAAAGGCCATCTGTCCCTCTTTCTAATATTTTAACTTATTAAATTCTAATATTTTCCCTGATTACATTCTACATTTTCTTCCAAGGCTGTTGTGTCATCTATCAATTGTTTTAAACATTTTCCTGATTAAATTCTAATATTTTTCCTGATTAAATTCATTTTTCTCAAAGGACATTGGGTCATCTCATTTAGCAATCTGTCTTTCTATCTATTTATCCATTTATCTATCTGTTTTAGTTTAATATCATATATTTTAATATATTAATATAATATAAACACTATAATATAATATAGTATTATAATATAATATATTAAATTCTAATATTTTTCTTGATTAAATTGGGTCATCTATCTCTTCTTTCTCTCCTTGTTTCTCTTCATTCTAATATTTTTAATTGAATTCTAATATTTTTCCTGATATATTTTCCTCAAAGACTATCAGTTCATCTATCTCTTCTTTCTAATATTTTTCCTGATTAAATTCTACATTTTTCTTAATGACCATCAGGTCATCTATCTCTTCTTTCTCGTCTTGTTTCTCTTCCATACTAATATTTAAAAATTAAATTCTGATATTTTTCCTGATTAAATTCTGTGTTTTCCTCAAAGACTATCAGGTCATCTTTCTAATACTCTTCCTAATTAAATTATAATATTTTTCCCGATTAAATTCTGCATTTTCCTCAAAGGCCGTCGGGTCCTTCTTACTTCCTCTTTTGATGCATGTCCTTCGTTCCGCGCGTTTTAGATCCGCCGGAAGGGTCCAGTCCGAGGGACTTCCGCGAACGATGTCTAAAGAAGGAAACCCTTCATAGATCCTTTGCAAAACCCCAGACAGAGTCCTCTGTATGTTGGATTTAAATAATAATAATTTCATTATTTTTCCTTATTTTATTTCTTATTCTTTGTCATTATTCATTTCATTTTATTGGTTATTTATCCCTTGATTTATTATAATATATTCATTGGGTGTTTTTTAAAAATTCTTATTTTCCCCTTTATTTTATTTCTTATTTTTCTTCTATTTTTCTTCTATTTGTTATTATTATTATGTCACCTTTATTTTATTATAAAAATAACAAGTAGAAGAAAATTAATGACATAAATTTACAAAAAAATTACAAAATTAAGGAAAATATAGATACAATTTATTTTATTAAATTTGTTGTTTTTGATATCTTTGATATTTTTCTTATTTAATCCTTTTCTTTGTAATTTTTTGCTGTATTTTATTATATTTGGTATTTTTGTTTTTTCCTCCTTCACTTTATTTATTTTGTTATTAATTATTATTTTTCCTTTAATTTTGTTTTTCCCCTTTGTTATATATGTTATTTTTCTCTATATTTTATTTGGGTTGTTTGTTTCTTCCCCATTTATTTTATTATATTTCTTATTTTCCCCTTTATTTTTGTTATTTTCTGTTATTTTCCCTATATTTTATTACAGTATATTTCTTTTTTTTCCTGTTATTTACCTCTTTATTTTGTTATATTTTATTTGTTTTTCCCTTTATTTTATGTATGTTAATCTGTCTATATTTTCTCAACATCTAAGCCCTTTATATTATTGATTTTCCTCCCAATTTTTCCAGTTATTTTTGCGAAGACAATTTATTTTATTATTTATTTTTCCCATTTATTTTCTGCTTATTTTCGTCTGATTGCACCCCTCCCTGTTATTTTCCTTCTATTCTATTAATTAATTAGTATTATATCAATTAATTCATATTATATTTCCTTTTAATTTCTTCTTCCTTCTCAGCTGCGGAATCAGGGGGAAGTGCGGGGGACGAGTGCTGCCAACGATGAGTGACTTCCTGTTTCCTGCTAAGGGACTTCCTGTTTTGAAATAAGGCGGGACTAAGGAAGCTCCTTCCCTTTTCCCATCAAAAAGAAAGGAAAAAAACTCTTTTGACAAAGAAGAAAAAGAAGAATTGATGGACCAATTTGTTGCCTCCTTCAGTGGTTGTTTATATTTCCCAATTTAATTCCTTAATTTAATTCTAATTTAGATCCCAAATTGAATTCTAATTTCTTTCCCAATTGAATTCTAATTTATTTCTCAATTTCATTCCCAAATGTAATTGGGAAAAAACATTCCTAATTTAATTCCTTAATTTAATTCTGATTGATTTCCCAGTTTTATTCCCCAAATAAATTAGAATTAAATTTGGGGATTAAAATTGCAGTTATGTCTCAAATTAAATTGGCAAATCAATAGTAATGATTCTTTTTGAATTAAATTTAGGATTAAAATGGGAATTATATTTTGAAATAAATTTGGGGCAAAACACCCTCTCACATTTGGATTAAATTAAGAATTAAATTAATTTTAAAATTAAATTTTGGGATTAATTTCAGAAATGTTGGGATTAAATTAAATATTGAATTACATTTGGGAATAAAATTGAAATTACATTCCAAACTAAAATTGGGTTAAATTAATAATTAAATTGAGGGTTTGTTTTCCAATTAAATTTGGGGGGGACGGGATGGGACGGACATTTATAAACCAATTTTGGAATTAAATTGGGAAATACAAATACATTTTGAATTAAATTTGGGTATAAAATAGGGATCACATTCCACATTAAAGCTGGATTAAATAGGAATTAATTTTTGAATTAAACTGACGTTAAATTGGGAAATATATTTGGGGAAAATGAAATTACATTTGGAGTAATAATTTATTGCATTTACAGATCTTACCTTGAAATGGAATTACATTTGGAATTTATTACCAAATTAAATAAAATAGGAATTTAAATGGGGAAAAATATTATTGAAATTATTAATTTAAAACATATTTAATAACAGAATTAATGGGGGGGGGGGAGAGAGAGTCATTCACCATCTTTGCCATTATTGTTATTCATGTTAATGATGAAGATCATAAAGATGGGGTGTTGAGTTTTTGGGGAGAAAGGGACTGATTGACTTGGAAATGCTATTGTTCACTGAATAAACTTGTATATATTCCAGCCTGGTTTCCTTTCCATTGGGAACAGAAGTGCCAAGGTGCCTGTGTGTGTGGCTGGCTTTAGGAGACAGAACCGAGCATGCGTAGTAGAGCCTCTCCTAACTCCAGATTCTTTCCAGTCGCGCACGCGCAGTAGAGCCTTCCAACCACTAAGTGTGCACATGCGCAGTAGAGCCTTGTTAGTGCTCTGCGTAGCAGCGGTTCGCGCTTTCAGAGTGCGCATGCGCAGTGAGCTTTTCTAAGTGGTCTCAAATCTTCAGCATCAATATTGGGTCCTCCTCCAGCAGTGGCGCATGCGCAATAGAGCCTTTCGGTAGCTCGCGCTCTCACGCTCATCGCCTTTTCAAGAGACTGAAAGTGGAGCATGCGCAGTGTATAGCCTCTCCGAACCACCCCTCAGCAGTGGCGCATGCGCAATAGAGCCTTTCGGTAGCTCGCGCTCTCGCTCATCGCCTTTTCAATATACTGAAAGTGGAGCATGCGCAGTGTATAGCCTCTCCGAACCACCCCTCAGCAGTAGCGCTCAAGCCAAGCCCCGCCTTTTAACCTCTTCCTAACCGTAGTCTGTTGAGTAAGAACATGCGCGCGAGAGCCTTGCCGAACCGCCCCAGCAGCTGCGCATGCGTAGTGGCGCGAGAGCTAAAGCCCCGCCCCCGAGGCCCGTGATTGGTCGCCGCCGTTCCCGTTCCTGGGCGGTGATTGGCCGCCGCGTTGGCTTTAAAAGCGCGCGTTGGCCCCGTCCGCGGCTCAGACGCTCTCGAGGCAGCGGCGCGGAAGGAAGGGAGGAGAGAAGGAAAGGAGGGAGGGAGGTGGGGCTCTCCCTCCTCCCCATGAGAGCACTTCCGCCGGATGTTTCCTCCGCGCCGAAGATGCCCGGAAGCCCCGCTGGGACCGGGCGCCGCCATGTTCCCTCCGGAGCAGCAGTTGCGACACCCGGGGATCCTGCCTAGCAACAGCGCCCAGGCTATGAGCCTTCACCTCGCCGGAAACGGAAATGAGAGCTATGGCTTCCAGCAGCAACAACAACATTACTACCAACAGCAACAACCGTTCGGCTTCGAGTCGCCTTCGTGTCTCCATAGCAACAACAACCGGATGTTGGGTTATGCCGGCTTCGAGTTGGACAGCGCCGGGACTGACGCCACGCCCTCCAGCTCTTCCTTTGTCCCGCCTCCGTATCCTAGCAACGCGCGGCCATGCTTGCCACTCGACCAGTCGCCGCACCGCGCTGCCGCTTTCCAAGGCATGGGCCTGAGCGGAGAATACAGTCACAGCAACAGCCTCAATAATGGATACGAGCATCCGGGATACGCGGAAGCGGAGTACGGCGTCTCCCCGGGGGCGGGGCCTGGCTTGTGCGTTGCTAAGCAACAGCAGGAGCACCGAAATGGCGGATACTTCGAGCGGCCGTTTGTTTCGCCGAGAATGGCCAATAACAGCGCGTGCTCACAGCTGCAGCCAATGAGGCAGTGCGCAGAGCAGCAAACCAATGGGAGCGGAGGCGCCGCGCATGCGCAGTTCGAGTTCCCGATCCGGCGCTTGGAAAACAGGCCTCATTTCTCCACAGCCGCCGAGGCGTTCGGCTCTCCGCCGCGCCTGCAGCATTACGATGCCTCGCTTTACGGCCAAGCCGCCAAAAGGCCTCGTTACGACCCTTGGGGCGGGAACCACCCTAGTAGCCATCATCCCTTAACGGACTACAACTCCCATGGTAACGAAATGCACGCCAACGCGGCGCTGATGATGAAGCAAATGGCGGCCAGGCCTCAGTTGCGGCCGAGCGAGGCCTATGAGGCGAATTGGTTCGATGGCAGCCATAATAGTGAGGCTTTGTATGGCAGCGAAGGCCTCAAAGCTACTCCCAATGAGGCTTTGTATGGCAGCGAAGGCCTCAAAGCGACTCCTAGTGAGGTTTTGTATGGCAAATCTACTCCCAGTGAGGCCATGTATGGAACAGAAGGCCTCAAATCAACTTCCAGTGAGGTTTTGTTTGGCAGCGAAGGCCTCAAATCGACTCCCAATGAAGCCTTGTATGGCAAGTCTACTCCCAGTGAGGCTTTGTATGGAGCAGAAGGCCTCAAAATGTCTCCGTCGTCCTCCTCCTCCTCTTCGTCCCCTCCGTTAGGATTAATGGATTTTAATACCAACAACAAACTTGGGACACTTTCTCTGAAGGAAAACAAAACTTTGCATCACAACAACAGCAATTTGCATAATTTATTTGGGCAGAGCTGCCTGGCTGCCCTGTCGACGGCCTGTCAGAACATGATCGCCAGCTTGGGGTCGCCTAATTTGCATGTGACCTTTGGCAAGAAAGGAAGTAATAGCATAGAGAAAGTTGCCAAGGTCAATGTTAGTGATGGGAATAACAGTAGCGAAGGGTTTTCGCCCAATCAGGAAGCGGGAAAAGCAGGGGGTGGGGCAAAGAGGGGGAGGAGGAAGCGGGAGAGCGGGGAGAGCCCACCCCCGGCTGTCAATCAAGATCCTCTGACGCCTCCCAAGGCTCAGAATGGGGAGGCTAGCAATAGGAGCAACAGTAATAGTAACACTAGGGAGGTAGGGGCCCTTAATAGCCCAATGGGAGGCCCTAATATGGGCCCCAATGGGCAGATAGGGGCACATAATAACCCAATAGGGGCCTCCAATGCATTGGGAGGGCCTAATAACCCAATGGGGTCCTCCAGTGGGCAAATAGGGGGCTCCAATGCATTGGGGGGGCCTAATAACGCAATGGGAGCCCCCAATATAGGCCTAAATGGACAGATAGGAGCCAATAATCCAATAGGAGGGCCTAATATGGGTCCCAATGGGCAAATAGGGGCCAATAACCCAACGGGAGGCCCCAATGGTCAATTAGGGGGCAATAATAACCCATTGGGAGGCCCGAATAACTCAATGGGGGCCTCCAATGGGCAGATAGGACCCCATAACCAAATGGGGGGCTCCAATATGGGTCCCAATGGGCAAATAGGCACCAGCAATCCACTGGGAGGCCCTAATAACCCAATGGGAGGCCCTAATAACCCAATGGGAGGCCCCAACATAGGCCCGAATGGACAGATAGGGGCCTCCAATTCATTGGGAGGCCCCAATATGGGTCCCAATGGGCAGATAGGGGCCAATAACCCATTGGGAGGCCCTAGTAATGGCCTGAATGGACAGATAGGGGGCCATAATAACCCAATGGGCCCCCCGGAATCGACCGTAGGGCCAATGGACGAGTCCGCGAAGGGCCCCCCATTGGAGGAGGTCCACCCTTTGGAGATCCTGCAGGCCCAGATCCAGCTCCAGAGGCAGCAGTTCAGCATCTCTGAGGAAGGGGGGGTCCTCAACAACAACAAGGAGAAGAACAACAAGGAAGGACACAACAACAATAAAGGGAATAACATGAACAGCAGTAAAAGCCTGGACTTGGACTCGCTGATGGGGGCCACTGGGTGGTACTTGGGGGGAGCGCCCCCTCCTTCCAAGAAGAGAGAAGAGGAAAGCAAGGAGAACAAGGAAGGTAATGCAATGTATATGAAGATAAGCATATTTATAATATAGTATAATATAATTCATTTTGTTATGTTATACTTATTTATTTTATTTTGATCATATTTTAATTTTGTTACTATATTAATGTATTTATTTCTTATATTTATATTTATCCTGATTTATTGTTTTTATCACATTTGTATTCATTTATTATATTTGATATATCATTTTTCATGTTTATTTTATTATATATTATGACATGTTTGTTTTATGTACTTATTTTATCTATTGTTTTGATTTCTATAGATATATTTATCATATTGATTTATTTTCATTATCATTTTATTTATTTATTTTCCCCTATTTATTTTATTGTACCTTATATATAATATATATATAATGTTTGTATTATGTTTATTTTGGTAGATTTATAATAAATATAATGTAATATTAAATATATTTAGTAAATAATATTTTATTTATTTTATATTATTTGATTACTTTATTTATAATGAATAAAATAATTATTTGTTATTTATATTTATGTTTGTTATTTTTATGTTATTTTGTTATTTATTTATTTATTTGTATATAATTATGTTTATTGTAATTATTAAATATTGAACTTGGATGCATCTACACTGTTGTTAATGTTTTAAATGGATATTTTGTAATTTAATGTTTTAATTAATGTTTCACTTGTATTAAATAGTTACGTTTGTATGTGTTGCCATCAAATTGTTGCCAGTTGTAATCTGCCCTGAGCCCCCCCTTGGGGGGTTGAGAAAGATTTATTTGAAATAAATAAATATATTATATTAAATATTTAAATAATTTAAATAAAACCCCAAATACCTGTTTAATTTATGATACATTTATTTTAATTTAATTTGCTGATTATATTACAAATTTTTAATTATTAAATGAACCAACCAACATCCACTTTATCCAGCAGGATGATGGGATCGGGAGTCCAAATACATAGATATAAATATAATGTGATCAATGTAATAAATTAATGAAAAGGGACTTCTCTTTCTTCTCTCATTTCTTCCTCTCCTTCCTTTTGTGTTTCTCTTCATCTTATTATTAGTTCACTTTATTTGTTCCTTCTTTCTATACTTTCTCATTTTCCTCACTTTCTCCTCCATTCTTTTTTGATCTGCCTTCTGTTCTTCCTTATATTTTCTCCTTTCTTTCCTCATGCTTTCCTTCCATATTATTCCTTTCTTCTTTCTCTTTATTATTATATTATTATATCACATTTCTTCTTGTCTTTCTTCTTTTCTTTCCCTCTGTATTATTCCTTTATTATAATAAATATTAGTATTATATCACTTTTCTTCTTCAGTCTTTCGCCTTCTTTCTTTCCCTGGTTGCACCAGTTAAACCCAGGTCAATGGTTTGAATCTGGGGAGAGCTCCCTCTGTCAGCTCCAGCTCCCCATGCTGGGACATGAGAGAAGCCTCGTACAAGGATGGTAAAAAATCAAAACATCTGGGCATCCCCTGGGCACCATCCTTGCAGACGGCCAATACTCTCACACCAGAAGCCACTTGCAGTTTCTCAAGTCACCCCTGACATGAAAAAAATCCTTCTTTCTATTATATCCCTTTTCTTCCTCTGTCTTTCTCCATTCTTCCCCAAATTCCTTATATATTCTATTATCTTTATATATTGTATTTATTAAATTACATTTTCTCCTTTCCTTCCATATTATTCCTTTCTTTCATTGTATTGTGTTTCCTTATTAATATGAATATTGTTATATCCATTTCTTCCTTCCTGTCTTTCTGCTTTACTTTCCTTCCATATTATTTTTTCCTTACTTTTTATTCCTTCCATTTCCTTCCTTCCTTCTCTTTCTTCTTCTTCTATTATTATTATTATTATCTTCCTTCTTTCTCTCTTTTATCCCTTCAATTGTCCCTTTTTTCTTTTTTCCTCTCTCCATCCTTCTCTTCCTTCTTTTTCTTTCTTTTCCTCCTCCTTTCTTCCTGTTATTCCTTCCTTCAATTTCCTTCGTTCTCTTTCTTTCATTTTCTTTCTCTCCTTTTTCATTTAACATTCTCTTCTTTCTTTACTTATTATTCCTTGTTTGTCATTCTCTCCGTCTTTCTATTTCTTCTGTCCTTCACTCTCTTCTATTTCTTTCCTTCTTCATTATTCCTTGCCTCTCTCTGTCCTGCCAATCATCTTTCTCTTTTTTTCTTTCATTCCTTCTCTTTCCTTTCTCTTCATAGAACCATTGAGTTGGAAGAGACCTTTTGGGCCATTCAGCCCCAACCCCTTTTCTGCCAAAAGCCAGAAATTTCTTTCTTTCCTGCCTTTTTATTACTTCCTTTCTTTCCTACCCTTGTTATTCCTTCTCTTTTTCTCTTTTCAACTTGCTGGTCATATTTCCTTTTTTCTCCATCTCTTTCTTTTCCCTTCTTTCCTTCTCTTCTTTCCATTTCTTTTTCTTTATTTCTTTCCTTCTTTCCTTTCCTTCTCTTTCTATTTCCTTCATTCCTTCCTTATTCCTTGTCTTTTTCTCTCTCCATCCCACTGTTCATATTTCTTTTTTTCTTTCATTCCCTCCTTTATATTCCTCATCTTTCCTTTTCTCTCTTCCTTTCTTTATCCTGTTCTTTCCTTTCTGTATATCCTCCCTTCCTTCTGACTCATTTTCTTTAATTCTGTTTCTTCCCTTATCTTTCTTCCTTCTTCCATCTTTCTCCTTCCTTCCCTCCCTTTTATTGCTTATCTCTCTATCTAGCTATCTATCCTTCTTCCATCCCTCTTTTCCTCCTTTCTTCCTTTCTCCCATTTTTCCTTTTTATTTCTTATACTGCCTTCTCTCTTTCTCTTTTCTTCCTTCCTTCCTTATTCCTTCTCTCTCTCCATCCCTTCCTGCTGTCTTTCTTTATTCCTTTCTTTCCCTCACTCTTTCCTTTTCTTCTCCTCGCCTTCCTTCTTTCTCCTGGTTCTTGCTCCTTTTCTCTCCTTCTTTAACTCTTTCTTCATCTTCCTCCTTCTTCCTGACTATTCCTTCTCTCTCTTCTCCATTTAATTCCTTTCTCATTTTGCTCTTTCTTTTCCTTCCATGATTTTTTCTAATTATTCCTTACATTTCAGTCTTTCTTTCTCTTGTTTCATTCCTGTTTATGTTTCTCCTTTCTTTCTTGCCATCCTTTTTATTTATCTCTTTCTCCTTTTTTCTTACATTTCTTTCTTTCAGTCTCTCATTCTTTCTTTCTCCTGTTTTCTTCCTATCTTTCTCACATTTTTCGTTCCTTTTTAATTTCTTACATTTCTTTTTTCTCTTCCTTCTTTCAGTCTTTCTCCTTCTTTCTCTCACCTGTTCCTTCCCTCTGCTCATGTTTTCTTCCTTCCTTTTTTATTTACCTTCCCGTTCTTCTGTCTCTTCTTCTTCCTTTTCTTTCCTTCCTTCCGTCTATTTCTCCTTTTCTTTCTTTTGCCTTCCTTTTTTCTTTCTTTCATTCTCTTTCCGTCTCCTCACCTTATGTCTCCCGTTTCTCCCTTTCTTCTTATTTCTTATCTTTCCTTTCTTCTTTCTTCTCTCCTTTTTCATTTTTTCTTATTCCTTTTTATTTATCTCATTTTCTTTCTCTCCTTTCTTTCTTCCTTTTCTTCCTTCCTGTTTCTATCCATCTATTTCTCCTCTTCTTTTCCCCCCTTTTCAATTATCTTTCTTTTTCATTTCTTTCCTTTCTATTTATCTTGTTTTCCATCTCCTTTTTCTTTCTTTTTCCTGTTTCCTTCTTTCCTTTCTATTTATCTTCCTTTCCATCTTTTTTGTCCTAGGTTTCCTTCTTTAGTTCTTGTCTTTCTTTCATACCTTCTTCCTTTCCATTTCTCCTTCATTCCTTCCTCTTCTCTCTCCTTCATATAATACACAAGATAAAGACAAAATAATAATGCAAATTATTCATGACAAAATATTAATAAATCAATGGTAAGCTATCAACAAGGAATCAGAGGGACATGTGTGTGTGTATATATATATATATATATATATTAAACATATTATACACACATAAATATAGATATTTATAAAATGTATAATGTAACTAATATAAATATATTATTGGCAACTTGTCAGAAGGCAAAACACACCCATGCACACGTGGTCGCACACACACATATCGTTAATTGATACAAATAATAAATAATCAAGATTAATTATTAACGTGTGTGTCTATATTAAAATGACGTAAATATTATTAGCAAGCATTAACAATTTTGAATACTATTGATTAATATATATATGTAATTGTTGGCATCAAAGACGGGCATATCCTTGCATTTATTGCAAAATGTATTATATTTATACTTAAGTAATATAAATTATTATATTAAATTATTATTTTATTATATATTATTATTTGATTGATAGTTTTGATTATATTTGCAATTTATTTTATTATTAATATAATATAATGTACAAACTGTGATGGGGAGTTTGTATTAAGTATTATTTTCATACAATATTATATTTATATATTTTGTTAGTATCTTTCTAAACTGCCAAGATGATCACCTTAATAATACTAATTTTATATTTATTTAAAATGTTGAGGAATCATAATAATATCTGATTGTTATTTTGCTTCGGCATTATATTTTTATCTATTATTATTTATAATTTTAACTGAGAGTGTGGCAATAAGATTATAATATACTGCTTTATGTATTATTATATATTGTATTATTTATTAATTTATATATGTATATATTCACACACACATTTGGAAAAGTTGGGAAATAATATCATTTCATCGCTTCTCGGCCTTTTGGCTAAGATCAAGTGTAGTAATAATATAATTTCTATTATATTTCAATAACTAATAATGATTTGAAATATAATAATAAGAATTGAAATGACAGAAAGGAGATATTTCTAAATATTTAGCTAATAATATATAATATACTATTAAAATCCAAGAAATGTGGATTTATTCTATTGATATTTAATATATTTTCCTTTTTACAATACATGTATTTAATATATTTTGCTTTTTAAAGACAATTCATTGAGTATATTTCCCTTTTTAAAACGAGTATATATTTCATTAAATCTATATTTTTATTTTATTTTTTGGCAAAATATTTCAAAGTAATGTTTATTATTTCTCAGTCAAATATTGGGTTTCATTTTAATTTTTAATTGATTTAATGTAATATTAAATTTTAATGGTGAATCTATGTGTGTGGTCCTTTGCAAAAGCCGCTCCTTAATTGAATTAATTAGAATTAATTGCGGGAATTAATCTCTTTATTTCCTCCTTTCACTATTGATGATAAATGAATGGCTTTTATTTCTTTTTCCATTAAATTTAATTGAAAAAATAATAAATTTTATTTAAGTATTTTGGAGAAAAAGGAATAAATGTTAAGTGGGAAGAAAACACACCAATAAATATATGAAAAATAACCTAATAAATTTTATTTTTAAAAAATTAGAATATTAAATGGGAATATATATATATATATATATAATGATATAAGTAATAGAAATAAATACAAATATATATTTTTAAAAAGTACTTTTAAAAATGAGAAATTATAAATGGGAAGAAAATACAGGAATATATATGTATGTACGTGTATGTACACACATACACACTCACCCAAGAAATTTTATTTGTTAAAGGAATAAAATATTTATTTATTATTATTAATTAAATGGGAACTATATATATATATATCATTTGATTTTTAATAAAAATAAATATTTAATTAAAAATAAATATGCACACAAACATTATTATTATTATTAAATGTCCAAAAACGCCTCACAAAACATATTCAAGAGGGAACTATTATTATTATTATTTGGAGGAAAGGTAAAGTACATAGGTCCAAAAAAGCCTCACGAAATATGTACGGAAAATTAAATATAATAGTAATAATAATAATGATACAATATTTCCTTCTTAAATGTATTTCATGAAGCATTTTGAATTAATGTCCCTAAATGTCTCACAAAATACATTTATGAAGGAAATATAAATATTAGAATAGTAATAATAAAACTGCCAAAAAAATCACTCTTGAATATATTTTGTGAGGCATTTTTGGAAATTTAATAATATTAATAAGATATTAATATAAAATAATATAATATATAACAATAACAACAGAGGCACAACTATGGTCCAAATGATTCATGGAACTTACGTCACAAGTACCACCTGTCAGTAGTAAAGAACTGGTGGGATCATAAACCTGCAAAGGTCGTGGAACACACAAAAATCCTGTGAGACTTTCAAATCCAGACTGACAAAGTTTTGGAACACAATACACCAGACATCAAGATTGTGGAAAAGAGAAAGTTAATATTAAATGGGAAGAGAATATATATATATATATATATATATATATATATATATATATATGATATAAGTAACAGAAATAAATACAAATAAATATATATTTTTTAAAAGTACTTTTAAAAATGAAAAATTATAAATGGGAAGAAAATACAGGAATATATATATATATATATATACATACATAAACGCCCACCCAATAAATTTTATTTTTAAAGGAATAATATATTTATTTATTATTATTAAATGGAGACAATATATATTATACATTTGATTTTGTTTAAAAAAAATTATTTAAAAGTAAATATGCACACAAACATTATTATTATTAAATGTCCAAAAACGCCTCGCAAAACATATTCAAGAAGGAATTATTATTATTATTATTATTATTTGGAGGAAAGGTAAAGTACATATGTCCAAAAAAGCCTCACGAAATATGTACGGAAAATTAAATATAATAGTAATAATAATAATGATGATAAAAGATTTTCCTTAAATGTATTTCATGGAGCATTTTGAAGTAATGTCCCTAAATGTCTCACAAAATACATTTACGAAGGAAATATTAATATTAGAATAGTAATAAAACTGTCAAAAAAATCCTTCTTGAATATATTTTGTGAGGCATTTTTGGAAATTTAATAATATTAATAAGATATTAATATAAAATAATATAATATATAACAGTAACAACTACGGAGGCACAACTATGGTCCAAATGATTCACTGGAACTTATGTCACAAGTACCACCTGCCAGTAGTAAAGAACTGGTGGGATCATAAACCTACAAAGGTAGTGGAACACACAAAAATCCTGTGAGACTTTCGAATCCAGACTGACAAAGTTTTGGAACGCAATACCAGATATCATGATTGTGGGAAAGAAAAGGTTTGGATTATTAATGTCGCCATACCAGGTGACAGTTGCATTGAGGATAAACAACAGGAAAAACTCAGCCGATACCAGGGCCTCGAAATCGAACTACAAAGGCTCTGGCATAAACCAGTACAGATGGTCCCAGTGGTGATCGGCACACAGGGTGCTGTGCCGGCATTTGGAAACAATAAACACTGACAAAATCACAATCTGTCAACTGCAAAAGGCCACCTTACTTGGATCTGCGCGCATCATTCGAAAATACATCACACAGACGCTTGGGAAGTGTTCGAATTCTAGCATATATATCTCGTTGCTGTGACATACTGTGTTTATGTGTTTGTGAAATAATAAATGTGTATATTTTTGCCATTTTATTGATGAATTCATTCCCAAAAATATACTGTAAGAAATAATATTAATAATAAATATAATAATAATTGTTTGTAAAACATTTATCTCTCAGGATCGAGACCAAAAATCTATTCAAAGCTTAATAAACTATCAATATTTACTATTATTATGCTTTATTTTGTCTTCAGATGTTATTTAAAGCATAAAAATAGTAATTATTAATATCTTTCAGATAAATTATTATTAATAATATAAAGAAATATTTTCACAATGATCTTAATGTTATTTAATAATAAATATTGAAATTTTTTTTGGGAACCAAAGGAATTATTTCTTTGAGAATAGATTAATATATAGTATTAATTAAATAAAATTTCCTTAAATATTTCATGAGGCTTTTTTTGTACATATATAGTTCACCTTTCCTTCAAATAATAATAATACATTTTCCTTCTTGAATAATTTTGGCACATTTATTATTAATAGTGATTATTATGTTTTCCTTTAATATGTTTTCATGAGGCACTTTCAAACATATTTTATTTTTCTTTTGTGAGGCATTTTCAGACATATATAGTTCACATTTCCTTCCAATAATAATTTCTTAAATATATTTCATGAGGCATTTTCATATTATAATTTTTATACATATATATATATGTATATAAATAAATCATTAGGCATTTTTGGACATATTACTATTATATGTCTGAAAGCATATCACAAAATATATTAAAGAAGTACATTTTGTTATTTTATTTTCCTTCAATATATTTTCATGAGGCATTTTCTGACATATTATTCTTATTATATTTTCCTAATATGTTTTCATGAGGCGTTTTCAGACAGATTATTTTATCTTCCTTTAATATATTTTTGTGAGGTGTTTTCGCACATATATAGTTCACGTTTACTCCTAATAATAATAATTTCTCCTTTAATATATTTTTGTGAGGCATTTTTGAACATATTATTTTATTTTCCTTCTTGGATATATTTTGTCATTTCTATTTTTTCCAATGTGTTTCATGAGGCGTTTTTAAAACATATATATATAGTCCAAATAATTATATTGAATTCATTTATTTTATATATTGGAGGGCCATTTCTGACATTTCTTTTATCCCAAAAAATTTACCCTTTAATTCTATTTAATTCCATGTATTTTGTGTGAAAGGCCCTATTATGGCAAAGAAAGTAAGGCCTTCCTTATTATTCTGCACCCATAGCTTCCTTCGTTAGGCCTGGTTTCCCTCTGATTTCCCATTATTTACCTCAGATTTAGCCTTATTTCCCTTCAATTTAGCTTTATTTACCTCAATTTCTACTAATTTCCCTTTCATTTATCATTATTTCCCTCAGATTTCTATTTATTTACCTCAAATTTAGACTTATTTAGCTTTATTTACCTCAAATGTATCCTTATTTACCTCAGTATTGTTCTTTTTTTACCTCAGATTTATACTTGTTTATCTCATATTTATATTTATTTCCCTCAGATTTATCCTTGTTAAAAGCTAAATTGAGATATATACTTATTTACCTCAGATTTCCCCTTTATCCCCCCATTTTTCCTTATTTCCCTTCAATTTAGCTTGATTTGTCTCATTTTCCCCCTGATTGCCTTCTTGTTAATTCCCTCCAATAAATCTTTGTTTACTTAAGATTTACCTCAGATTTCTTAATATTTACTGTTTTCCCTTCATAGTTTCCCATATTTCCCTCAGTTTTCTCCTTGTTTACCTCAAACTTCTACGTATTTCCTTCATTTCCCTTCCATTTATCCTTATCTACCTCTGTCTACTCATTATTTACCCATTTCCTCCTCTTTTCCCTTCATCCTTATTTCCTCTCCAATTGAGCCTTGTTTACTTCAGATTCATCCTTGCTTCCCTTCAATTGAACCTTATTTCCACTTATATCCCTCAGTTTTATCCTTTTCACCTCCAATTTATACTTATTAACCTTCAATTTATCCATATTTCCCTTCCTTTTATCCCTTCAATTGAGCCTTATTTACTTCAGTTTCCTCATTATTTCCCTCAGATTACAACTTATTTCCCTCAGTGTTGTTACTTCCCACAGTTTTCCGCTTATTTTCCTCTCATTTATCCTTCCTCTCAGATTTCCACTTACTTCAGAATTCTTCTTCTTTCCCTCAATTTCCTCATTATTTCTCTTCATTTCTTGTTATTTCCCTTCAATTTATCCTTACTTTTCAATTTATCCTTACTTCTCTTCTGTTTATCCTTATTTTACTTATTTCCTCGTTATTTCCCTTCTCATTTCCCTTCAATTCACCCGTATTTCCCTCATATCTCTTCATTTCCCTCCATCTTCCTACTTGCTTCCCTCAGTTTCCTCCATATTTGAAAGGGAATGAAGTGAAAAACAGGGGGGGAGGGGGAGGAGAAAGGGAAGGGAAATGGGGAAAATTATGAGGAAATGAAGTGAAATAAGGAGAAATGGAAGGGAAATGAAATGAGGAAAATAATGAGACAAAGGGAAATAAGAAATTTAAGGGAAATGAAGAGGAAATGAAGGGAAATAAGCGAAGTGAAGGGAAATAATAAGGAAATGAGAAATAAAAGTTGAGGGGCATGAGGAGGAAATGAAGGAAAATAATAAGGAAATGAAGTGAAATAAGAAATTAGGGAAACTGGGAGGGTGGACTAAACCAAAATCTGAGGAAAATAAGGATGGTAATAATACATTGATGAGGAAATGGAGGGAAATTTCCCCCAGTGTTTCCTCAATTTTATTTTTTGAATAAAATGCCTTCTCTATTGACTTTTAATAGGCCTTTAATAGCATAGAAAAGTTATGAATAAATAATAATGATAATAAATATATAGAGATGGATATTAATAATAATATTCATGTAGATGGAAGTGAGATATAAATAATAATAAAAATATTCATAGAGATGGAAGTGAGATAAATAATGCAAAAAGGAATAGAAACATTGCAAAATACAAATGATTTGCAAATGAATTCATCTGTTGCAAAAGGGATAATGCACTATGTTTTACAAAGGGAGAAATGCATCGATTAATTGCAAAAAATATAATGAAAAATATTTGAGGAAAAGGATGCAAAATGTTTGCAAAGAAAAAGATGCTAAATGTTTGCATTAAAGAATGCAAAAGGTTTTTAAAAATGGATGCAAAATAATTGTTAAAAAGAATGCAAAATATTAGCAAAAAAGATACAAAATGTTTCAAAAAATGGATGCAAAATATTTGCCAGGAAATTGATGCAAAATGTTTGCAAAGAAAGGAGGCATGTTTGCAAAGAAAAAGAAACGGAAAATGCAAATGAAGGGAAAGGAAGGCTGCAAATGAATGGGATAAAGGCCAGATTGTTATGCAAAGCAGAGGTCAAGCTAGATGACCTTTGGGGCTCCCTTTTTTTGCATTCTTTTCCTTTGCATTCTTCCTTTTTCTGAACCTTTAGAAATTTACATTCTTTCTTATGGATAAAAGTGTGCATTCTTTCCCTGGTTTTTGCAATTTAATAGTTACATTGCTTCCTTTGCCAAATACATTTCATGGTTATCCTTATTTTTGCAATTAAGTGATGCCTTTGTACTTTGCAAAACATTGTATTATTTTCCTTATTTTGCAATTAATAAATGCAAAATAATAGTGCATTGTTTTTGTTCTTGCAATAAATGAGTGCATCTTTGCTAAAATAGTGCATTATTTTCCTTGGTTTTGCAAGTAATAAATGCATTTGTTCTTCGCAAAATGTATTGCATTCTTTTCCCTATTATTGATATTAACATATACATGTATCTTTCCCAAAAAGTAATGCATTTTCCTTATTTTTGAAATCAATCAATGCATTATTTGTGCAATTAATAAATGCATTACTTCCTTTGCAAAAAATAGTGCATAATTTTCCTTATTATTGCAATTAATACTTTGCAAAAAGTAATGTAGTATATTCCGTATTTTAGCCATTAATACATACATATTTTGTGCAAGCCACATTGCATAATTTCCTTTGCTTTTGCGATTGATAGGTGCTTTTGCTCTTTGCAAAAAGTTCTCCATATTTTTACAACTCCTAATTTTTGCAAATCATACATGCTTGCCTTCCTTTGCAAAATGTATTGCGTCATATCCCTTTTAATTTTTGCAGTTGATAAATTTGTTCTATGCAAAAAGTAATGGATAATTTTCTTAATTTTTGCAATTGATAAAACGCATTTATTTGCAAAAATAGTACATCCTTTTCCATTTTTGCAATTAAATGCAACCATTCTTTGTAAAGTATATTGCATTATTACCCCTTTTCAATGAATGTATACATCTTTTTTGCAAAATAATAGTGCATCATTTCCCCTTTTACCATTAATATGTGTATGTATATGTGTTTGTCAAATGTTTTGATACGGGCAATGGGATAATCAATAAAATGTACCAGTTTTGCCATTAATAAATGTGTTTGTTCTTTGCAAAATATATTGCATCTGTGGGTTTGGGATTTATAAATGTTTTCTTTTCTTTTGCAAAATGTTTTGTAACTCTTTCCTTGATTTTTTGCAATGAATAGATGCATTCCTTTTGCAAAAAGTAATGCATTTTCTTTTGCAATTAATATTGCATTTTCCTTATTTTTTTGCAATGAACAGATGCATCCCTCCTTTGCAAAAATAGCACATCCTTTCCTTATTTTTATAATTACTAGATGCATCCTTTCTTTGCAGTTGATAAATCCACAATTTCTTTGCAAAACATAATGCATTATTTTCATTATTTGTGCAATTAAAAGGCACCTCTTTGCATTATTTTCTGTAATTTTTGCAATTCATAGATGCATTTGTTCTTTGCAAAAGCAGTGCACTATTTTACCTTTGCTTTTGCAATTAATAAGTATATCCTATTTTGCAACGAATAGATGCATTCTTTCAATTGCAAAAAATAACCCTTTCCCCTTTTTTGCAAGTAATAAATGTATTCTATTTTGCAATTCCCTGTTTTTGTAATTAATAGATGCATCTTTTCTTTGCAAAATTCCCTTGGTTTTGAAATTAATAATTGCATTTATTCTTTTGCAAAAAAAATAGTGCACCCGTTTCCTTGGTTTTTGCCATTAATAAATGCACGCCTTCCTTTGTAAATCAATTGCAAAATTATGCAAAAATATACATTTTGCAAATCCCTTTTCTCATCTTTTGCAAATGATTTGCTTTCTTTTTTTCTCCCCTCAAAATTTGCATTTTAATCTCCTGTTTTTTGTGTCTTTCGGCAATAAATCTGTTATTGGGGCAAAAGTGTTTATTTAATTAGAAAACAAGTTTGCAATTAACAGCATTTTTATCTCTTTATCCATAATGCAATATTTTCAATGATCTATATAAGTTTTGTTTTTTCCTTTGCTTGCATTTAACATGGTTTAAAACTGCAAAAATTAGCATTAAAATGGATTTAGTTGCATTCAAATTTGGGTATTAAAATAGCATATTATATGTGTGTGTGTGTATATATAATACGTATTTATTTAAACCTGGGAAATATTTATTATATACTATACATCATGAAAATATTTGTTCTATATTTGTTTAAATTTCAGGATAATATTTATATTATGTATTTATTTAAACCTGGAAAATATTATATTATATTATATTATATTATATTATATTATACATCAGGAAAATATATATTAAATATTTGTTTAAATTTCAGGATATTTATTATAAATTATATTATACATTTATCAAAATGTCCAGGAAATATTTATTATAATTATATTTATATTATAATATGCATTTCTTTAAACTTGGGAAATACTCACTATATATTATAGTCCTGCAAAATAAATATCATAAATGTTATTTTGAAATGTAAAGAAATACAAACAAATGTGAAATATAAAATATATAAATATTTTCCAGGTTTAAATAAATGCATAATATAATATCAATATTATTTGTTTGTTTTATGGAAAAGCTTCAGGCGGCGGCTTGTGTGCTCTTTTGCATAATTAATTCGCTTAATTAACTGTGTTTTATGGCCCATTTTGCAAGGAAAACGGCTCGTTTTCAGCCTCTAGAGAGAGATTCAGGGTTAAATGGCTTGAAATGGCCGTCCGGGGATTTGTAGTTTGCAAGGAAATGCTTCTCAATAATACAGATATATAGATATAGATAGATATAGCATTGCTTGCAAAGAGTGGTGTTTTTTTTGCAAGAATGCACTAACTATATCCTTTGCAAGAATTAGAAGAATATTTATGCAACAATGCAATAAAGTTTGCAAGAATATAATGTTTTGCAAGAATATTTTGTTTTTCAGGAATATAATTTGCAATAATGCAACAAAGTTGGCAAAAATAATTGCAATAATATTTTGCAATAATATAATTTGCAATGCAATAAAGTTTAAAATTTGGTAAATAAAATTGAATATTTTGCAACAGTATCTTACAAGAATGTATATTTTGCAGGAATAATTTTGCAAAAATATCTTTGTAAGAATAGAATATGTTTTGTAGGAATAGAATATATTTTGCAAAAATGGAATTTATAAACATGCAATAAGCATTATATTCCACCCTTCTCACCCCGCAGGGGACTCGGGGTGGAGCGCTACATGTATACAGCAAACAATCAGTGCCGGGACATAAAACCATAAATATACACAAACATTAACTTAAAAATAAGTTGCTTAAATACCACCTCAGGACACCATTCTATTATTGCATCATAATATATAATAATAATTTGCAGGAATGGGTTGTTGTAATAATAATAATAACAACAACAACTTCATTTTTATACCCCGCCAACCATCTCCCCTTGGGGACTCGGGGCGGCTTACAAGGGATGAGCCCAAAGACAATTAAAACATCAAAAAACACAATTTAAAACATCAGTAAAAGCAATGACAACATAATTATACACCACATAAAAGCAATATGGCTTAAAGGAAAGTTAGCTGAGTTCCAACTTCAATAGATGTGATACATTTTACAGGAGCATCAAAAAAGTGTGACATGTCCATAGATTGGGCCGAAATTCCTATCATAAAACGTGTTGAGGTAGATCATATGAGGACCAGAATAAAGTCCTATATTCAATGGGGACAGGAAAAAATCTAGTGAGCTGCTTGATCAAAGGCACGCTGGAACATCCAGGTTTTCAGTTGACTCCGGAAAGAGGACAAAGTGGGAGCCTGTCTGATCTCCCTGGGGAGGGAGTTCCAGAGCCAAGGGGCCACCACCAAGAAGGCTCTCTCCCTCGTCCCCACTAACCTCACTTGCGATGGTGGGGGGAGAGAGAGCAGTGCTTCCCCAGATGATCTCAAGGTACGCACTGATTCATAAGGGAGGAGGCGATTGTGAAGATAAGCAGGCCCCGGACCGTTTAGGGCTTTATAGGAGATAACCTGCACCTTGAATTAGGACTGGAAACTTATTGGGAGCCAGTGGAGCTGTTTAAACAGGGGGGTTGACTGCTCCCTGTATCCACCTCCCATCAGTAATCTGGCTGCTGATCTTTGAACCAACTGTAGTTTCTGGGCCGTCTTCCAAGGGCAACCCCACGTAGAGCACATTTCAGTAATCCAACCTAGAGGTGACTAGGGCATGGACCACCATGGTCAGATCAGATTTCACGAGGTATGGGCGCAGCTGGCGCACAAGTCTTAATTGTGCAAAGGCCCTCCCAGCCACTGCCGACACCTGAGCATCAAGTGTCAGAGCGAATTCCAAAAGGACCCCCAAGCTGCGGACATGTGTCCTCAGAGGGAGTGCCCTATGCCCCGATCAATCCCACAACTAACCAGGAGGACCTCTGTTTTGTCAGGATTAAGCTTCAGTTTATTAGCCCTCATCCAGCTCATCACAGCCGCCAGGCACTGGTCAAGGACCTGAGGGGCTTCCTTGGAGTCTGGTGGAAAAGAGTAATAGAGTTGAGTGTCATCCGCATAGAGATGGCATCAAACTCCATATAGTTTTTCGGGCTATATGGCCATGCTCTAGAACCGTGGTTCTTAACCTGTGGGTCCCCAGGTGTTTTGGCCTACAACTCCCAGAAATCCCAGCCAATTTAACAGCTGTTAAGATTTCTGGGTGTCGAAGGCCAAAACATCTGGGGACCCACCGGTTGAGAACCACTGCTCTAGAAGCATTCTCTCCTGACGTTTCGCCTGCATCTATGGCAAGCATCCTCAGAGGTTGTGAGGTCACAACCTCTGAGGACCTCACAATCTCTGAGGTTGCTTGCCATAGATACAGGCGAAATGTCGGGAGAGAATGCGTCTAGAATGGGTGGGCAATTACCGGCCCTCCTGGTGTTTTGGACTTCAACTCCCAGAAATCCTAACACTGGTAAACTGGCTAGGATTTCTGGGAGTTGAAGTCCAAAACACCAGGAGGGCCGGCAATTGCCCACCCCTGGTCTAGAACATGTCCATGTAGCCCGAAAACCTACAACAACCCAGTGATTCTAGCCATGAAAGCGTTTGACAGTACATTTTACAGGAATGTTTTTGCAAGGATATTTTTTTTAAAAATTGCAGGAATATACTGTAATAGTTTGCAAGAATAGTATTTTGTAGGAATACATTTTGCAATAATGCAATAAAGTTTGCAAGAAGACACATATTTCGCCAGAATATAATAGTATGTTGTTATTTTGAAACATTATTTTAAGGAGATACCTATATTGTTATATTGTATTATTATTACTAAAGATGTATTTTCAAGGAGGGATATTAGTATTATTATGAAACCTAATTGTAAAGGAAATATTATCATGATTATTAAACACCTATTTTTGAGGAGATTTTTTTTATTATTATTATTATTACAAACCTAAATTTCAAGGAGGGATTTATTATTTATTTAAAATCCTAATTTTATAAGAAATAGTATTATAAATCCTAATTTTATAAGAATTATTATATTTATTATTTAAAAACCTAATTTTAAGTAGGATTATTATTATTTAAAAACCTTTTATTCAGGAGGTATTATATTATTATTAACCCTTTTATTTTAATTTTATTTTAAATTTATTTCCCTTTTGTTTTTCTGCCCATTTTCCGCCCCAAGGACGGTGTCTGAAGAAATAGGTCAATCTGTCATAAAAAGAAAAATGGTGGTGCAAAAGTATATGTTTTTAGGGTGTTTTTCTCCTTCCAGTCGTTTCAGTGGCCTCAAGCTGCGTTCGGTCAAGAAGCGGAAATAATAAATAATAACAATAAATAAATAATAAAAACAAAAATGAAGCAAAACCCTGAGGCTTTTGTGTCAAGTTTTGCTTGTCAAAATATTATTTATATTAATTTATATTATTTATATTCATATTTTATTTTTATTTTTAATTGTTACTGTATTTCTAATATTATTTAATATATGATTATTTTGTATTTTTCTCATATATGTGTGTGTTATTTTGATTTTTTTAAATATTAATCATTACTTATAATTTCATTTGTAATTATATTTATATTATATTATATCATTGCTATTTTATTATTTACTACATTTTTTATTTTAATATATGTTTGCCAAAAATATTATTTATATTAATTTATATTATAATTTATGTTCATATTTTACTTTAATTATTTCTAATAATTTTATTATTTGTAACATTTATTATACGATTATTATTTTGTGGTTTTCCTCATATATATATAATATATGTATATATATATATATATAAATTAACAAATATTATTTGTAATTTTCTTTGTAATTCTCATTGTATACTATTTTATTAATTACATATTTATTTTAAAAACATGTTTGTTTTATTTTTATTTCATTTTTCATATGACATTGTTACTAATTTAAGGGTTCTTACATTTTTTATTCTAATATTTCATATTTAGCATTCTTATATTATTTTATATGTATTACTATTATCAATTCAATTAATTTTTATTATTTGCTTAGTCGCCCTCTACCAACGGTGCTCTGGGCGACTTACAGGATAAATCATAAACATTATGATTCGAGTACTATATGATTATATTATATTATATTGCTATTATTATACTGTAATCTTTTTCGTATTACATTCTTATTCTTAAATTATAATTATTATATTTATTCTTATTATATTTATTCTTACTATATTAATTATATTGTTATTTTATATTTATTATTCTAGTTACTATTTTTCCATAACCTTTTTATTATGTATTATTATATTTCATTATATTTATAATTTTATATTATTTTTATATTGTTATAGTTGTTATTAATGTTTTCCTCTAACTTTTCTTTTATATTTATTTATTATATTATTTATATTTATTATTATAGTTGACTTAGTATATTACCTTAACTGTTTTTGTATTATTACTATTATTTTATTATATTGTAATAATAGATTAAATGAAGTAAATGGACCAATGATCTGAGCTGATATAAGGCAGTAGCAGCTATACAACTGCTATGAAAATAGTCATTACTACTGAAATAAACTTAAGAGTTTCATTGGATTGAAGTAGAAAAGAGAGATAAAGCGGAGGATTCTCGGCTTACTGGTGATTAAATAATTATATTTATTATAATATAGATTTTATATTTATTACTGTTATTATTTTAAATAATTTATATATTTATTATATTACATTAACTTTTATATTATTATATTATAGTTATTTATTATATAAATAACATTTATTTTATTATATATTAAATAATAATAATTGTATTTATTTTTATTAAATTTACTATTACATCATATTTATTTTGTTTTACTATTAGTTATATAACATAAAATAATTTTATTTATTTACTATATGGATTTATTAGTATTTATTATATTAAATAGTATTTTATTATATTTATTATGATTATTAACTTTATTTTTACCCCGCCACTATCTCCCCAATGGGGACTCGGGGCGGCTAACATGAGGCCAAGCCCTTCTTAAATACAATACAACACAACACAGTGAAATACAAAAAATACAAAACAAAATACCTCAGAAGAAATAATAATAATAAAAGAAAAAAATACAATTATAATAACATAAAATACAAGAAATTCACACATAAGGAATAGGGTGGGTAGGCCGAATGGACATGATAAAATGATTTTTAAAACCCTAGGGTGAAATAGAGGTAGGAGATAGCAAATGAGGGGGCCCAAAAAATGAAATAGTGCGGACAGACTTTTTGTTTAGGATGGGGGGAAAGTGTTTTTTTATGTATTTATTGTATTTATTAATATAGTGTTACATTATTATGTATTATATATTTATTATATATTTAAATGATTATTATATGTATTATATCATGATTATTATACTTATTTATATTTATTATTTTTCTATTTCCCTTCCCGTCCGTCTTTCTTGTCTTCTTCCTGTAGGGCCTGACGTGGTGAAGTCTCCCACTTCCTGTCCTGCCTCCTCCTCTTCGGCCACTTCCACTTCCTGCCCTTCCTCCTCCTCGTCCTGCCTATTGGAGGCGGAGCTTTCCCCAGAGGCCCCTCCCAGCTGGAGGCGGGGCTTGCACTCTGACATCGCCAACCGCTTTGGGACATTCGTGGCCGCATTGACCTGAAGAAATGAGAAAGATAGAAAGATAGATAGATAGAAAGAGAGAGGTCCCTAAAATGGAGGCAAGGCTCTTAAAATAGGTACCGAAAGGCCTTCAAAATGGAAGAGAAATATCAAAATGGACAAAAATGGTGGCCGAGATCCCCGCAAAATCAATTCAAAATGGAGGGCAAAATTCCCCTCAAAATGGAGGGCCAAAAGGCCCTCAAAATGGAGGCTGAAACCCCCTCAAAAGGCCTTCAAAATCCACTCAAAATGGAGGCCCATTCCTTCAGAATGGAGGAGAAATAGCTTTCAAAGTGGAAGCCGAAATCCCCCTCAAAATCAATTCAAAAGACCCTAAAATGGAGGCTGAAAGGCTTTCAAAATGGATAAAAAATCCCCTAAAAATGGAGGCTGAAATCACCTTCCAAATCAATGCAAAATGGCAGCCAAAAGGCCTTCAAAATTAAAATAGAAAAGGCCCTCAAAATGGAGGCCAAAAGGCCCGCAAAAATCCCCTCAAAATATAGGTGGAATAGCCTTTAAAATGGAGGACAAAAGGAGGCTCTACAAGTTTTCAAAATGGAGGCTGAAATCCCCCAAAGGGCCTTCAAAATGGAGGACAAGGCCAAAATGGAGCCTGAAATGTTGCTCTTTAAAATGGCAGCCAAAGAACCCACAAAATGGACGCCCAAAAGGCCTTCAAAATGAAAGCCAAAATCCTGTCAAATTGCCTTCAAGATTGGAAGAAGAAAGGCCTTCAGAATCCCCTCAAAGAACCTTCAAAATTGGAAGAGAAGAGCCTTTAGAATGGAGGATGAAATGCTTTCAAAACGGAGACCAAAAAACCCTCCCAGAGTAGGCCTAAAAGGCTTTCAAAATCCCCTTCTAATCGAGGCCTAAAAGGCCTTCAAAATGGAGGTCGAAATCCCTCAAAATCGAGGCCAAAAGGCTTTCAGAATGGAAACCTTCTCAAAACAGAAGCCCCAAATCCCTTCAAAACGGAGGATAAAGTCCCTGCAAAACCCCTCAAAATTGAAAACAAGGCCTTCAAAATGGAGCCTGAAAAAATGGCAGATGACAAACAACAAACTTCCTTTCTTGCTTTCTTTCTTTCATAATGGAGGACAATATGGCGGATGGCGAATGACAACCTCTTTGTTGATTTCGAAATGGAGGACCTTCAAAATAGCCGCCAAGAAGAAGAAGGCCTTCAAAATGGCGGACAGCAAAAAACAAACAAACAACCGAATCTTTATTTCTCTTCTTTGGACTTTTATTTGAAACAAAAGGAAGAAAAGGGGGGAACATTTAAGAAATATGTAATAATTATGATTGTTGTTGTTTCCTCATTTGTGGTCTAAAAGGGAATAAAAAGACAACGACAACAACTTCCTGGATATTTTTGGATTAGAACTGTGGGAAAGTTGCCATATACATATATATATACATATATATATACATATATATATATATATATATAATTTCTGATTATTATTAATTTTATTAAAAATTAAAATAATATGAAATAATCATCACAAAAAAGTTGAAAAGTTATAATGGAAAATTGCCAATAATAATTTTCTAATATTAATATGAATATTACATATTAATATTATTAAATAATAAAAATTAAATCATAAAATGGTGGAACACATTATTATTATTAATAAAATTATTGATGATGAAAAATAGTGGAAAATAGACAAAATGTTATTTATTACTATTTTCTGATTATTTTAATTAATATCTATATAAATAAAAATGTAATGTTCGTTTGTGGGATTAACATAGCACAAAAACCACTGGACGAATTAACACCAAATTTGGACACAAGACGCATATCAGGCCAACAAGTGACCATTACTCAAAAACATAGCAGAATGGACTTAAAAAGCCAAAAAATAAAACATACATTCACAGACATATACACACACAAAGCACATATACACAGACTGGGCCACAGCAATGCGTGACGGGACGGCTAGTTAAATAAAAATATTAAATAATAAGAAAAGCTGTGGAAAACATTCACAATAATAATGAAAAATAGAGGGAAAACCTACAGGAAATTACCAAAATTCTTATTAATAATGACAAATATTGGAAATAATAATCAGGGAAAAATAGCTAATTTCCCCCCCAAAATATTATTATTAATCATCTGGAAAAATAGTTGAAAAAATACATAATAAGTAAAATATTAGTTATCATCAGGAAAAATAGTGAGAAAATTACAATATAATAATAATACAATAATGACAAGTCTGAGACACTTGGGAAGGGTCCTATTTGTGAACCAATACAACAGCCAGCATGTTGTATTGTCTTGTTTGCTGTGTACTGATTTTGTTGTGTATCTAAAAATAATAAGGAAAGTAATAATAATAAAAATAATCCGGGAAAAAACAGTGAATAAATAATAAGGAAAAGATTAGAAATAATCAGAAAAAGTGATATTTCCTAAAATAATAATGAAAAATCAAATGTTGATAATGACAATAAATATTAAAAATAATCAGAAAATAGTTTTTAAAAATCCCTGAAAATATTCGTAATAATAATAAGAAAAAATAGATTATTGTTAATAAGAACAAAATAGTGAAGAAAAATGCAAAAATATATATTTGATTGATTGATTGATTGATTTTATTATTTATGAGTCGCCCTCCACGTCAGTGCTCCGGGCGACTTACACACAAAAACACATAAAAGAATTCAATAGTTAAAAGCTAAAAGAATAAAAAGATTAATTAAAATAGTTCCAGTAGCTGCCAATCAGAAAAAAATATTGGAAATAATAAATCAAGAAAAATAGTATTCCCCCAAGATCTTCATCAAATAATATTAATAATAGTAATAATGAAGTAAATACCCCCCCCCCCAAGTATTCCTTATTATTTGAATTCTTTTAAAAAATTAAATATATCATTGTTTTCTTGTTTTACTATTAGGGAAAAGAAGGGAATTATTTGTTTGTTGATTGTTTGTTGTTTGCCTTTTTGTGTTTGTATATACTTGTATCATATGTTTCACTTGGAGCAACGGAGGAGGAGAGAAAAATAAAACAAATAAATAATGCAGTGTTAAAAGGACAGTGGCTTTGCATAAATTTACACATCATTTGCATGTTGTTGTCCTTTATTATATTTAATATTTATTGGGGAGTTTTCCTCTACATCTACCTATCTATCCATCTTTTACATCTATTCATCTGTCTGTATATTCATCTATTATAATATTCATCTATTATAGCTATCTATTCATCTATCATATTTATTATAGCTATCCATCTATTGGTCTGTCTATTTAACTATGTATATCTATTCCATCTATCTATGATATCTATTATAGGAGCCCCCAGTGGTGCAGTGGGTTAAACCCTTGTGGTGGCAGGACAGGTCAGTGGTTTGCATTTGGGGAGAGCGGGTTGAGCTCCCATCTATCAGATTCAGCTCCCAGTGCGGGGGCATGAGAGAAACCTCCCACAAGGATGGTAAAACATCAAAACATCTGGGCAACGCCCTTGCAGATGGCCAATTCTCTCACATGAGAAGCAACTTGCAGTTTCTCAAGTCACTCCTAACATGGGAAAAATATATATTATATCTTTCGTATCACTATTCATCTTATATCTGTCATATCTATTCATTAGCTCAGTGTTTCTCAACCTGGGGAGGGGGGTTTGTGAGGTAGTGTAAGAGGGGTCAAAGACCATCAGAAAACAGTATTTTCTCTTGGTCATGGGGGTTCTGTGTGGGAAGTTTGGCCCAATTCTATTGTCTGTGGGGTTCAGAATACTGTTTGGTTGTAGGTGAACGATAAATCCCAGCAACCAACTCCCAAATGTCAAGGTCTATTTTCCCCAAACTCCACCAGTGTTCGCATTTGAGCATATTGAGTATTCATGCCAAGTTTGGTCCATATCCATCATTGAGGCCACAGTACTCTCAGGATGAAGGGGAACTACAACTCCAAAAGTCGAGATTAATGCCCACCAAACCCTTCCAGTATTTTCTCTTGGTCATGGGAGTTCCATTGTTGCTGGGATTGCTTTTTGAATGTAGGTGAACTATAAATCCTAGCAACAACTCCCAAATGACAAAATGAATCTTCCCCCACCCCACAACCCCTCTGGTAGTTAAATTTGGGCGTATCTGGTATTTGTGCCTCATTTGGTCCAGTGAATGAAAATGCATCCTGCAGATCAGATATTTACATGACAATACATAGCAGTAGCAAAATTACAGTTTGCGGTGTTAAGAAGGTAGAGAACCACTGATCTATCATATCCATCTATGTATCTATCTCCATCCATCTTTCCATCTATGTAGCTATCTCTTCATCTTTATATGGGGCTGTGCTCAGGAGGATAAAAATGGCGAGGCTGTCCTCTCCTGTTCTGAGCTGCACAGACTATCACTTATTCATGATAGTAAGCTCCCACCATCCTACAACAGTGGGAGATGGCACCGAAGATATAACCCAGACCACCTAGTTGTAAGTGACAACATTGTGCAGCAATGCACTAAAGTAGTGGGACCACCAATACCAAACACACAGCACTGACCAATCGTATGCAAACTGTTCCCAACTATAAGGCCCCGGGAAGTTTGATTTAAACAAAGATTCAGCTTCAGAAAAGCAGATTGGTCTAAATTCTCAATATATGTTAGATGACAAGATTGTATCCGTCGCCCCAATCCCTGAGCAATACGAGCGCTTTCTCAAAAGAGTGAGAACTTGCTTGGGGCCTCTATACCGAGAGGCTGCAGATCCGTTCCCTTCAGGGCATTCCTCCTGACACAGCTGCCTTGTTGGAAGGCTATTACAGGCTCCACAACGAAGACCGATTTAGTGAGCAAACTTCAGGTAGTGCGGAGCATTTTGCCCACCACCTCTGAAACCAAGAAAGAACGCAGGATGAAGCCGATAACCGAAGTCGACATGGGCAGGAGCAGCCAGAAGGCGTGGAGGCTGAGCAATGGCCCACGTAATACTCGGGCCCACGTAAAGGCAGATCAGGTAGCACACCAACTCCTGTAGAATGGGAAAACCAACCTTGCCACCAAGTAGGACCAATAGCAACCAGATAATGAGAACAACCACCTTCACAAACTTTTTACATCTACTGAATGGGACATGGCTCCCAATAAATGTTAAAATGGCAAAGCAGCAGGCCTGGATGATCTCTGGATGGAACAAATTCAGAACTTTGGTCCGAAAGCAAGGTGCTGGCCGTTGGAGTTGAAGAACAACTGCACTGCATCCTGTCAGATCCTGAAAATCTGGAGGAAAGCCAAAAGTCACAGCCATCTTGAAACCAGGCAAAGACCGCAAGGATCCCAAAAAGCTATAGACCAATCGCCTTGCTGTGCCATCTTTAGAAAGTTCTGGAGAGACTTGTTTTGCATAGAATTATGGAAAAAAATAGACCCATGTCTGATTCCACCGCAAGCTGGCTTCAGGAAAGGCAAAAGCTGCACATCCCAAGAGATGAACCTGACTCAGCACATGGAAGATGGCTTTGAAAGGCAGCAGATCACAGGAGCTGTCTTCATGGACCTGTCAGCAGCATATGACAGTGTAAATCATCGCCTTCTCCTGTAAAAAATGTATATCACACAGGACTACCACCTTCATAGGAAATCTGCTACAAAAGATGGGCTTTTTGCTGAGTTCCAGGGCCAGAGAAGCAGATGGCAAAAACAGAAGAACGGCCTGCCTCAGGGGAACCTGCTTGCGCCATCAGTGTTCAACATTTACACAAATGACCAGCCACTGCCAGAAGGGACAGAGAGTTTCATCTATGCTGACGATCCTGCCATCACTGCTCAAGCAGGGAGCTTTGTGATGGGTGAACAGAAGCTCTCCGAAGGTCTAGATGCTATTCCTGCCTATTACAGGGAAAACCAGCTGATTCCTAATCCATCTAAAACACAGACATGTGCTTTCCATCTTAAGAACAGACAAGAATCCCGAGCTCTGAGGAGGACCTGGGAAGGAATCCCACTGCAGCGCACCCAAATACCTGGGAGTTACCCTGGCTTGTGCTCTGACTTATACGAAGCACTGCTTGATGACTATCAAGCAAAACGTGGGTGCTAGAAACAGTATCATGCGAAAGCTGACTGGCACAACTTGGGGATCACAACCAGGCACGGAGAAGACATCTGCCCTTGCGCTTTGCTTCTCTGCTGCTGAGTATGCATGCCCAGTGTGGAATACGTCTCACCACGTTAAAACAGTGGATGTGGCTCTTAATGAGACATGCTGCATTATCACAGGATGTCTATGCTCCACACCACTGGAGAAATTACACTGTTTAGCCAGTACTGCACCACCTGACATCCATCGGGAGGTAGCAGCCAGCAATAAAAGGACCAAGGCAGTGACATCTCCAGCCCATCCTCTGTTCAGATATCAGCCAACACACCAATGTCTTAAATCAAGAAATGAGCAGGGGTCCTCAAGCCATGGCCCGAAGCTGCCTCTCGCCATCCAGCCTTCCCTCCTTCCCGCCATCCCTACCTGGATGCAGGGCTTAAGGAGGCCCAGCAAAGCCCCCCCCCCCCCGTTAAACAGGAAGGGGAGAGTGGGGGCGGCAGAAACACCAGCCTCCCAGAGGAAAGAAGTCTTCTTAAAACCTGGGGCTCCTTTTCTTCCCCCCCTTTGTCCTCTGCTTCTCTTTGCCAAATCCAGGCCCTTACTGTGAAAAGAGCTGGTAGGTAGGCTGTTAGGAATTGTGGGAATTGAAGTCCAAAACACAAGGAGGGCCCAAGTTGGCCCATGCCTGCTTTAAAGAACAAGGATATTTAATTCTGTTGTAATGTTCCATATATTTGTAGATTTGAAATTGTATTGAAATGTAAGCTGCTTTTGAGGACAAACCCCAGAGAACCACCTGCATTCAAGCTAATCTGACCTGCAGCAGGGAGTTCCACAGTTCCTGGTTGCCTTCTTTGGGCCAGCAACATTGGGAGGTGTGTCTACAGCAGCAGTTCAATCTACTACATGTGTCTGACTTGCCTCTTCCCCAAACCTCACATTGTAACTAAATCCCCAATAAAGTACCAATCAATTGCTACATTTTTACTCTCCATAGTTATACATTGTGTCCCTTACTGACTCGTATTTTATGGCTTTTTTAGCAGAGCTTTTTAATGTTTAATGCAGTCTATTTGGTATTGTGTATTTTTTTAATGCAATTGTTTTATGTAAATCGCCTGGAGCATTTTAATGGAGGGCAATTAACAAGTGAGAAACATGATGATGATGATATTAACAAAAACCATGAAACTAATCTTTCCTGAGCTGCAGAACACTGCAGTCTTACCCGAGATACCCATACGGTGTCTTGGGGAGGCCAAAACTGCTCCCCAACTGTGGATACGGAAACCCCTAAGGCTCCGGTATCCACAAGATGGCGGATCGACTCCATTTTGATGCCATATTTTTCCCATACTAATTCTTAGACTTTCTGCTATCTTGGATTTCTCATTTGGGTCCTTTCGCACCGGGAATGTTCTTTTGTTTTTGAAGTAATATATTTTCAGAAAGAACAGCTGACTGTCAAAAAATGCCAGTTCCTGCTTTTTATTGTTTCCCACCACCCTGAAGCCGTGGACCCGCTACATAAAGGGGTTACATGAAGACAGGCCACAAAGTCGACCAGCCCAAGAGCAGCCTGGGATACATAGTCCTCCTCCTTTTTCAAGGACGGGATTTCTCCTCCGTGCCGGTGGAAAAATGTATTTTACCTCCTTCCAAGGATCCCCTGGGACCCAATCGTTTTATGGATTTTTCCCTTGATTTTATTGACTCGACATAGCAACTTATAAAATATCAGGAACTCTGCCTCCAACCCTAAATGGACTCTCTTGTGGACTTTTCCCAAAACTCCTGAGCTTATCATAGGGCCCCCTCCTGCTAGGAAGAGTCCTAGATTTCCCAGGTTGTCATTGACTTTTGTAAGAACTCTTTCTCTCTTTCCTCCCTTTTTCCAATATGAAATAATAAACTTTGGTGGAGTGGTGATGGATAAGGAAGCCCTTTATTCTCAATGTATTTTTCCCACATAACCCTCTCTTATGAACTTAGTTACCTTCTCTTATGGGCTTCAACTGCCTTTCCCTATGAACTTAATAAATTTTATATAGATCTTGTGGTAGATGGGGATGGTTGATCAGGAAGATATATTTTCCCTTATGACTCAATGTATTCCTCCCTGCACGTCCCTTATTTTTCCCTTATACTTAAAAATATTGAAAATATTGAGATGCCTCTGCTATGTGACCTCAAGCTTCCTGAGATTTACCAGCTGCATTCCTGATATCTGTGATTTAATCAAGCCATCAAGAACACCCTTGCATTAACAATAGGGGAAGCCAAGTTTTCTGAAAAGGTTCTGTCCCCTTTCAGACCTGACTTCTCCCGGACAAAGGAAAGGTGGCCCTCTGAGTTTTGCCTCGCCACCACACCTTTGGCCTCCAGGCAAACAATATCCAAGCAATCACAAAAGCCACCTTTCAGCCTCGAAAACTGGAATGTGGCTGCAGTTCTCTTTGTTTCTCTTCAATGAACTGAAACTCCCAAAAACAGATATGGATCTGTGTCCCACAGCCCAGGAAAACACAGATTAAGGAAACTCTGGCTATCCAGCCAGGGGGATGTTTATTACAAACCAAGGACAATAGATTGCTCAACTTGAGAACGTGAGAGTTCTCGTCAAGCGCCTGGACACTCAATTTACATATCTAATCCAATCAAGACAAACCTCCGTTTTCTTTGTTTCCTGCTTTACTCGCCTCCTCTCTCCTGATTGGACAACGTCAGAGGCGGTGTTTCTTCCCCATTGGTTGAGGCGCAGCCAGCTCGTTTGTTTCTCCTCCTACAGCTGTTTGCACTAACCAATCAGCGCAAAGCTGGCAAGAGGGCGGGGAGTGGGAAATTCAAATTTTGACAGCTCTGTATAACTATATAAAGGCATGTTTCCAATGTAACCTTATGTTAACTTTGCGGCATCAAGGATTGCAGCTTTCATCCTTCTCAGCTGAGACAGATTAAACTCGGTGGCATCTTCTTCCGGACTTTGGTAAGATTCATTTTGGGGAAAGGAGTAGATTGTGCGCTTCCAGCTTGCCAAGGTACACGGATCCTCGCTTTAGGGGACCTAGGGTCTCTGCCTCATCCAGGCAAGACTTAGCTAAATTCCTGCTCGATTTTATCTGGCGACCATGAAGGGACCCTGTTTGGAGTCCCTGGCTAAGTTTTTAGATCTACAGTAAATTTCCAAGCAGCTCCTTCGTCCAGGGACCCCGGGCCAGGGCTTTGAGGGAAACTGCTGGGGAGAAGGCCACCTCTCTTGGACACCTTGGTCCACCCAGGCTTTTTTCCTTTCTTAGAACTGACCTGAGGCCCTGGCACAAAGAGGCACAAGGAAGCGCCTTGGCTTCCAAGGAAAAAATGCCACCAACTTAGAAAAAATCTGGAAAAAGAAAAAAAGCAACCAGGGTGTATTCTGACCATTAACCAGGTCAAGGGGGACCGTAGGTAGAAATCTCTGGGTTTGGTGACAAATCCTGTGTTCAGACACAGTCGCACCTGACGTGGAGGGCAGCAGAGCAATCTAACCTTGCGGTTGCAGGCTCAAGAGGCAAAGTGGTGGCGGGTGCTAGATCTGCCCCTGCTGTTGATATCTTGGGTGGTTAGTCATTCAGTTTTCCGTACCGTACTTTTGAAGGCCCGCCCTGTTCCTGGTTGGCACCGGCCTGCCTTCCTTAACCATAAAGTGTTTGGGGGGCTACGTTCAAAAATGGGTGTTTGTTCTGCTCGTCCAAAATGTCCCATCCCAAAGGAAACACCATTAGGCAAGATTTTAGCAGAATGGGATGGGCTTGCGGGAAGATCAATCTCGCCTGCTAAAATGGTAATGTTATGCACCCGGAAGTGGCCTCTCAGGCCCCTCGAGGTGGGTGCCATCTGACCAATCCATGGCAGCCTGGATGAAGAGCTGATTCTTAAGCTCCAGTCCCATTGCCATGGTGAGGTTCGATGGGCTGAGTTGGCCTATGTCGCCCTTTTCATGACTTTGAGCCAGAAGGGAGGTGGCAAAGGGAACGGTCACCAACTTTGCCATGTAAGGAAGTTGGTGTCTGACCCCTTCCGTCTCAAGACCCCCTTCCAGACCCTATCCCTCCACTGGAGGAAGATCCCCTTGACATATTCTCTTGTCCCCCTCCTTATCACCCAGCCCTTCTCCCTTCCCCCTCTCCTTTGATTCCCCCACCACTTCTGTTCCACTGCTTCCTCCTATCTCCCAGAACCCCTCTTCTCTTCCCCTTGTAGGTCTTCCTGGGAAAATCCCCCTCCTCCCTTTTCCCCCTTCCTCCTTCCTTCAGACCCCTACTCTTTATCCCTCTCTGCCCCTTCCTGCCTGTCCCCCCCAATCCCCATCCTGCTTTTTGCCCAGCGGCACCTATCTCTCAGGCTCCCCCTCCCTCCCAGACCCCCGCCTCTGTCCTTCCGAGGGGATCTGTCGCCCCCTCCTCCCAGCCCTGTTGCTTTGGCTCCCTCAGTGCCCCCCCAAAGACCCCAACCCTTCTTTTTTCAGCCTCTCCGGTGGCTTCTGCCAGCCCCTCGCCTCCTACTCTTTCCCCTGCTCCATCTCCTGCTCCTGGGGTTTCAAAGGCCCCCTCGCCACCCTCGGCTCCCCAAACACCTTCCCCTACACCTCAGGCTGCCCCCGTGCTATTCATTTGGCAGATGTGGCTGCCCCTTCGCCTCCTGTGCTCTCTCTCGTCCCCTATATCCCAGCAGTTGCCCCCACCTCCTCTCCCCAGGAGCCCTTTGTGCCCCTGATCACCAAGCAAAGCTTCTTCCATTGTGGCCCCCTGCGAGAGGTGATGGGGGTAGGGGGTAGGCCCACTCTGATCCACGTTCCCTTTACCACCAGTGACCTTTTGAACTGGAAAAGGAACACTGCCCCTCTGTCCCAAGACCCCACTGGCATGGTGGAGCTCTTTAGGACCATCTTCATTACCCATCGCCCCACTTGGGTGGATGTGATGACCCTCCTTGCCACTCTCCTCACCCAAGAGGAGAAGCTGCCCAAGAAGAAACCATGAAGGTAGATGTGGACCGGGGGGGGGGGGTTTCCACCAGGGAAGCTCCCAGTTGGGATTACAATACCGAAGCTGGTCGGTTGGCACTGGGAAGGTTCTACAGGGGAATCCTATTGGCCCTCCCCTTAGTTTATCCTAAGGCACTGAATATGTCAAAGCTCTTTGACATTAAACAGGAGCCCCAGGAGAGCCCATCTGACTTTTATGATAAGATGTGCCGAGTAGCTAGGCAGTGGACCAACATTGACCCTAGTGACCCTCAACATTCCACCACCCTGAACTCCCTTTTCATAGGGAGATCTGTGAGGGACATCCACCTCAAACTCCAGAAATTGGAGTCTGGGGAAGGAATGCCCATCTCGCAGCTCATCAATATTGCCTTTAAGGTCTTCCACAACAGAGAGGATGCAGCAGTTCAAAAGGAAGAGGACGATCAGAGGGTCCAGGTGGAAATCCAGACCACCAGTGTGATTGTAGCCCTAGCGGAGAGGGATAGAGTGGCAGAGGAGAACCACCACAGGGATAGAGGGAACAAGCCAGCTTGGAGGGAGGGGGCCAAGGGGGGATGAAGGAGTTCCGTTGCTATGACTGTGGGGGGAGGGGACACTTCAAGAGGGAATGTCCGGGAAACAACCCCAGGGAAACCCAGGGGAGGGTCTTGTGACTAGGGCAGAAGGTTGTCTTGCCCCTAGTGACCCCATAGTGCCACTTAAGATAGGGAGGAAAACTATAGATTTCCTCTTGGAAAGAGGGGCAACCCACTCGCTAGTTACAGAGCGGTTCAGGGGAACTGAGCTGGGGAATAAAAATACTCAAGTGGTAGGGGTCTCAGGGAAAGAGGCAGAAAGGTATTTTCTTAAGCCCATATAATGTGAGGTGGGATGGAAGACTCTGTCCCACGAATTCCTTTTTATGCCTGAATGTCCTTTTCCTCTCGTAGGCAGAGGCATCTTATGTAAGATCAGGGCACAAGTAACCTTTGGGCCAGAAAATATATTGGCTGTCCCTGAAGAGGAGGGGTGGAGGGCACAGTCCTTCCTGCTCCATCAGCCCAGCCCAGAGGCTGACCTGATCCCTCTGGCCATCCTCCAGCAAGTGCACCCTAGGGTTTGGGCAGATGGGATCCCTGGGAGGGCAAAGAACATCACCCCTGTCTCCATCACTTTGAAACCTGACATTACTCCACCCAGGATCCCTAAGTACAGGATCCCCTTGGAAGCCCGCCAAGGACTCCAGCCCATCATTGACACCTTCCTCCAACACTCCCTCCTTCGAGAGTGTTCCTCACCTTTCAGCACCCCTGTCTTGCCAGCCAGGAAGTCTCAGACTGGTGAATATTGTTTTGTTCAGGACCTCAGGGCAATCAATGCCATCACCGTTGAACTGCACCCTGTGGTGTCAAATCCTTACACTCTTCTTTCTACTATCCCTCCCTCTTGCTCTTTCTTTACTGTTTTGGATCTTAAAGATGCGTTCTTTTCAATCCCATTAACCCCAGATGTTTGCCTTTGAGTGGGAGGGGGCAGGGTCAGCCAGGCTTGTTCAGCTTTGTTGGCAAGTTCTTCCACGGGGCTTTACCAACAGCCCTACCATCTTCAGCCAAAGCCTCACCTCAGAGTTGGAAAAGTGGCCAGATCGTGATCAGGGGGTCCTACTGCAGTACATTGATGATCTCCTTCTTTGTGCCAATGATTGTGACACCTGTGAATGCCTCACCATCAGCCTCCTCAACTTCCTGGGCGACGCTGGCTTCAAAGTCTCCAAAAAGAAGGCACAGGTCTGCAGAGAAACTGTAAGGTACCTGGGGTTTGATGTCTCTCAGGGGCAGAGGGCACTAGGGAATGAGAGAAAAGAGGCCATTTGCAGAGTCCAGGAGCCCAGGACGAAGAAACAACAGGGGCTTCTTGGGGATGGCAGGCTTTTGCAGAATTTGGGTGCCAAACTTTGGACTGCTTGCCAGACCCCTCTATGAGGGTACCTCTGGACCAGAGAGCTTCCTGGTCTGGACAGCTGACTGCAGAGCCGCCTTCCAGGACATCAAAAAGGCCCTCATCTCTGCCCCTGCCCTTGGACCACCAGATATGACCAAGCCCTTCTACCTTTTTGTTCATGAACGCAAAGGGGTGGCTGCGGGGGTATTGACCCAACCATTGGGAAATACCAAGAGGCCAATTGCCTACTTCTCCAAATGACTGGATCCCACCAGCCTAGGATGGCCAGCCTGTTTGAGAGCAGTCGCTGCCACTGCTATGGTGGCAGAGGAGGCCAGGAAACTGACTTTGGGTCAGCCAATGACTGTCTATGTTCCTCATAGTGTCCTTGCTGTTTTGGATGCCAAGGGAACCAACTGGCTGTCAGCAGGCTGACTTACCAGGTACCAGGCCCTCCTCATCGACCAGGGAGACCTCACCCTGTCAACTAGCACCTGCCTCAACCCTGCCACCCTGATGCTCATCAAGACCAGCAGAGATGAAGGGGAGCCCCATGACTGCATTGCCACCATTGATTAAGTCTACAACAGCAGACCAGATCTGAAGGACCAGCCTTTGCCACAAGTGGATCTTGAATACTACACTGATGGCAGCAGCAGCCTCCACCAAGGGCAGAAGAGAGCTGGCTATGCAGTGGTTACTCTGTGGGACACTGTTGAAGGAGAGCCCCTGCCGGTTGGCACCTCTGCCCAGAAGGCTGAGCTCATTGCCCTCACTAGGGCCTTGGAGCTGGCCGAGGGTTAAGACTGTTAACATCTACACAGACTCCAAGTTTGCCTTCAACGTCCTTCATGCCCATGGGGCCATCTGGAAGGAGAGAGGACTGCTGACAACCGCTGGCAGCCCTGTCAAACACCAGAGGGAAATCCTAAGGCTCCTGGACGCTGTTTGCAAGCCTGCTGCTGTTGCTGTCATCCATTGCAGAGGACATCAGACTGGAGACCAGGATGCCGCCAGAGGTAACAGGAGAGCGGATGCTGCAGCCGAAGGAGCCACTAACCGGATGCCCACTTTCCAGGGGGCACTAATTCCCGATAGCGCCGTGTCAACCCTGCCTTTATATCGGACTCTGGATGATGAGTTTGCAAGGAAGGAGGGTCTGACACAGGAAGGAGCTTGGTGGAAAGATGGCCAAGGACGTTTGCTCCTCACTGATTCCCTCATGTGTGAAGTGGCCCTCAGCCTGCACAAGAGCACCTACTGGGGCTATGATGCCATGTTGAAACACCTCAGGACCTTCTTCATCGGTCCCCGCATGGCCCAGCAGTTCATTTGGGCCTGTTGTAGCTGCCTCTTGTGTTTAAAGAACAATCCTAAGATCCAGAGGCGACCTGAGACTGGTCATTTGAAGGCAAGGCTACAACCTGGTCAGGTATGGCAAGTGGACTTTGCTGAGTTACCCTCTAGCAAGAAATACAAATACCTTCTGGTGTTTGTGGACTGTTACAGTGGGTGGCCAGAAGCTTTTGCTTGCCATACTGCCATGGCTAAGGAAGTCACCAATGCTCTCTTGACCACATCATCCCCAGGTTTGGCCTGCCAGTCTGCATAACATCTGACAACGGGGCTTCTTTCATCTCCAAGACAACACAGCAGGTATCTGAGGTGCTCCAGATCAAGTGGGACTTACACATCAGCTCGCACCCTGAAGCCAGTGGGAAGGTGGAGAGGATGAACCAAACCATCAAGAGAGCTTGCAAAGATCTGCCAACAGGCTAACTTGCCTTGGCCTGACGCCCTTCCCCTTGCACTCATAAGGATTAGAGCTGCTCCTAGGGGGGTGCTTAAGTTGAGCCCTTTTGAGATCCTGTATAGTAGGCCTTTCCCTTCCTCTTCTATCCCCCTGAAGGCAGACCATCTCCACGAGGTTGGGGCTGACAGCATCAAGGAAAGATTGTCTTCTCTCAATTCTGTCATTTCCTCTTTAAACAGGTATCTTTTGTCTCATCTTCCTGTCCCCTTGGATGCTCCAGTCCACCATTTTTCTGTTGGTCATTGTTGTTTTTTTCAAGCATGGAAGTCTGAGCCTTTACAGGAAAAGTGGGTTGGGCCAAACCAAGTCCTCCTGACAACTCACACGGCGGCCAAGATAGCTGGGATAAAAGCTTGGGTCCATCATTCCCGATTGAATGCCCAGGGCCTGTACCAACCAAAGAGGAAAAGGAGGACAAGTGGAGGGCTGAACCAGGAGAAGGCTTGAGGCTACTATTCCAGAAAGTGCCAAAAGAGCCCCCTTCTGGAGAATCCCTTGGCCCGCAAACCAAAAAGGCCCACAAAAGGAAAAAAAATCATCCACTAAGTCAAAAACCCGCCCCTGGATCTGCCCCCCTAGTTTTGTCTCCTTAACTTCACAAGAACTATGTTTTGTCTGTTACTTCCGGGTTCATCTGACAGCTGTCAGAGTCCGGGCTCTGACAGGCGCTGTCAAACTCAGCTGTCCTTGATAGCGTCTTTGGTTTCGCTTTTGCCTGACTGCTCTACTGGCACTTAGGAGGTTCCTTCTTCACTTCAGCACCTTGGATAGCAACACTCACAAGCCTGCAATACACGGAAGCCAAAGCATTCCTTTGCCTAGTGGAACTGCCCAATTTTCAGCATGTTCCCCTTTGCTATTCTCTCCTTCTTCCTGCAAGGTTATGAAACTTTTCAAGTTCTTTATGATTGGCTCTCTTCAAAAACAAAATTTTGGGAACAGTTAGCTTCTAGGGTTCTAAATGTCTCAGATTTTTCTCTGTCGAGTGGGATCACTGCAACAGATCTGTTTTCCACATGCTTGATTTGAATTCCAGTAGAATTGGAAGTTTTTCAAAATTACTCTATTTGTCATTAAATCCCACAAAAGGACATGTCTTATTCCGATATCTCGGTGTGGGGTGAGACTGTCATGGAAAAAAGACCAGGCATGGTGGCCCTAAAATTGGCCCACAACCACCTTGCCTCAAATTGCTTCCAAATTCCCACTTGTGTGGGAGACCAGTGCCAAAATCTGACCAGAGACAATTCTCTAAATTGCACTTTTGTTGAAAATTTGCCTTATATGAATGCTCATATCCTTCTGCCAACTGAATGGTTCTTCCTATGTGGTCAAATAGCTTATTCCTATTTGCCTGCCTTTTCTACCCTTGGCAATTGTGCTTTGGGAAGACTATAATTGTTCTAGCCTTCAAAAATAGACCAGGAAATGGCACATAACCCAGGTTGCAAGGCAAGAGCTGTTCAGAGGATTGATCTAAACTGTGACCCATCTATCGTTTTGAAAGGAATACCACAGTTTGTGGCTGCAGCCCTGTTTACTCCTGGGGTGGCAGCTGGCATGAATTACAGAACCCTTAACCATCTGGCTTGCTCTTTGGTTCAAAACATAAATTGCACCTCACAGGCCTTGGCCTCCCTAGCCTCAGAAATGCATGAGCTAAGACAAGCTGTTTTAGACAACAGAGCTGCCATTGACTTTTTGATATTGAAAAATCATTATGGCTGTTTTAAAGTGTAAAACATGTGTTGTTTTAACCTATCAGACCAAACCCCTGTCATTCAAAGGGACATAGAGGGAATGAAGAATTTGGCTGCAGGTATACAGGAAACTGTGGGTTTTGATCTCAGTTTTTTGTCAGACTGGCTTCTTTCTCTTGACTGGGTGAGAAAGGGTTTCTTAGTCTTTTTGTGTGTTATATTTCTACTCTTGACCTTGAGCTGTTGCTGGTTACACCTTCCATCTTTGTTTAAAATTTGCCAAAAGGGGAGTTGATCAGATCAGTCTCAGCAGATGGCTGGCTACAATGTTTATGCGGAAGCTATTTGCAGACGAATGTCTGTGTTCGCTTCCGAGGGGTGATTGAGGACGAACCCCAGAGAACCACCTGCATTCAAGCTAATCTGACCTGCAGCAGGGAGTTCCACAGTTCCTGGTTGCCTTCTTTGGGCCAGCAACATTGGGAGGTGTGTCTACAGCAGCAGTTCAATCTAACTACATGTGTCTGACTTGCCTCTTCCCCAAACCTCACATTGTAAACAAATCCCCAATAAAGTACCAATCAATTGCTACATTTTTACTCTCCATAGTTATACATTGTGTCCCTTACTGACTCATATTAACAAAAACCATGAAACGAACCTTTCCTGAGCTGCAGAACACTGCAGGCTTACCCGAGATACCCATACGGTGTCTTGGGGAGGCCGAAACTGTGCTCCCCAAACCACAGATACGGAAACCCCTAACGCCCACAAGATGGTGGATAGGCTCCATTTCGATGCCATATCTTTCCCATACTAATTCTTAGACTTTCTGCTATCTTAGATTTCTCATTTGGGTCCTTCCGCCCCAGGAATGATCTTTTGTTTTCGGAGTAATATATTTTCAGAAAGAACTGCTGACTGTCAAAGAATGCCGGTTCCTGCTTTTTATCGTTTCCCACTGACGTTCCTGCGCATTAAAGGCCTGAAGCTGTGGACCCACTACATAAAGCGGTTACATGAAGACAGGTCACAAAGTCAACCAGCCCAAGAGCAGCCTGGGATACATAGTCCTCCTCCTTTTTCAAGGACGGGATTTCTCCTCCGTGCCGGTGGAAAAATGAATTTTCCCTCCTTCCAAGGATCCCCTGGGACGCAACTTACGAAATATCAGGAACTCTGCCTCCAACCCTAAATGGACTCTCTTGTGGACTTTTCCCAAAACTCCTGGGCTTATCATCGGGCCCTCTCCTGCTAGGAAGAGTCCTAGATTTCCCAGGTTGTCATTGACTTTTTGTAAGAACTCTTTCTCTCTTTCCTCCCTTTTTCTCAATATGAAATAATAAACTTTGGTGGAGTGGTGATGGATAAGGAAGCCCTTTATTCTCAAGGTATTTTTCCCACATAACCCTCTCCTATGAACATAGTTACCTTCTCTTATGGTCTTCAACTGCCTTTCCCTATCAACTTAATAAATTTTATATAGATCTTGTGGTAGATGGGGATGGTTTATCAGGAAGATATATTTCCCCTTATGACTCAATGTATTCCTCCCTGCACGTCCCTTATTTTTCCCTTATACTTAAAAATATTGAAAATATTGAGATGCCTCTGCTATGTGACCTCAAGCTTCCTGAGATTTACCAGCTGCATTCCTGATATCTGTGATTTAATCAAGCCATCAAGAACACCCTTGCATTAACAATAGGGGAAGCCAAGTTTTCTGAAAAGGTTCTGTCCCCTTTCAGACCTGACTTCTCCCGGACAAAGGAAAGGTGGCCCTCTGAGTTTTGCCTCGCCACCACACCTTTGGCCTCCAGGCAAACAATATCCAAGCAATCACAAAAGCCACCTTTCAGCCTCGAAAACTGGAATGTGGCTACCGGATTTCTCTTTGTTTCTCTTCAATGAACTGAAACTCCCAAAAACAGATATGGATCTGTGTCCCACAGCCCAGGAAAACACAGATTAAGGAAACTCTGGCTATCCAGCCAGGGGGATGTTTATTACAAACCAAGGACAATAGATTGCTCAACTTGAGAACGTGAGAGTTCTCGTCAAGCGCCTGGACACTCAATTTACATATCTAATCCAATCAAGACAAACCTCCGTTTTCTTTGTTTCCTGCTTTACTCGCCTCCTCTCTCCTGATTGGACAACGTCAGAGGCGGTGTTTCTTCCCCATTGGTTGAGGCGCAGCCAGCTCGTTTGTTTCTCCTCCTACAGCTGTTTGCACTAACCAATCAGCGCAAAGCTGGCAAGAGGGCGGGGAGTGGGAAATTCAAATTTTGACAGCTCTGTATAACTATATAAAGGCATGTTTCCAATGTAACCTTATGTTAACTTTGCGGCATCAAGGATTGCAGCTTTCATCCTTCTCAGCTGAGACAGATTAAACTCGGTGGCATCTTCTTCCGGACTTTGGTAAGATTCATTTTGGGGAAAGGAGTAGATTGTGCGCTTTCAGCTCACCAAGGTAGACGGATCCTCGCTTTAGGGGGCCTAGGGTCTCTGCCTCATCCAGGCAAGACTTAGCTAAATTCCTGCTCGATTTCACTCTGGCCCCTTCCACATAGCTGTATAAAATCCACACTGAACTTATTTATCTGGCAGTGTGGGCTCTGATAATGCAGTTCAAAGCAGATATTGTGGATTATCCACCTCGATATTCTGGGTTATATGGGTTTGGAAGATCCCTTTGAGGGCCCTTCCAGACAGGCACTATATCACAGGATCTGATCCCAGGTTTTCCATTTATCCCAGGTTATCTAGCAGTGCAGACTCATATAATCCAGTTTAAAGAAGAAAACCCTTCACTTGTGGAGACAAAAAGCAGCGTATAAATAAACATAATAATAACAAAGTCCTCTTCTGATCGCCTACTGATCAGACCTTCCCACCTGGAATCACACTTTGTAAGCAAACTTGGAGAACAAAACTCTGTTCCTGGTTTGAAAGTGTTATTTCCTGTATAGTTGTGCGGCCCTTACTTTGGCTGCCACAAACGATGATAAATCCATTGGTTATGGGAGTTCTGTATTCCATTGTTGGGGAATTTAAAACGCTCTTTGATTGCAGGAACTACTGCAACTACCACATGTCTGAGTGTATTTTAACCAAACTTTTCCAGTATTTTCTGATGTTCATGGAAGTTCAGCCGATAGGCTGATCGGTAAACATATTCATGGGTTTTATCTATTTATATTATCTATTATATCTATCTGTCTGTCTGTCTATACACGTAATAAAAGTGAAACAGGTGTATGTGATAGTAGTATCCACTCGCACAGACAACCTCCGGCCTCTACAAACAGGCTGTAGTTCCAAAGGCATTCCTTTCACTGACATTGCAGTTTAGAGCGAGCCTATAGAAACTAGGGGTGAGTTGCACAAACTCGCACAACGCCTAGGGCAAGCAAATACAGAAAATATCCACGATAATTAAGCCAAAATGCATTTATCAATATCAGTCCTATAGAAGCCTATCGGTAACCATTAACATATTTCTATGTTAATGGTTACCGATAGGCTTCTATAGGACTGATATTGATAAATGCATTTTGGCTTAATTATCGTGGATATTTTCTGTATTTGCTTGCCCTAGGTGTTGTGCGAGTTTAGAGCGAGCACCATGAACATGTCGCCCAACCCCTGCCAACGTCCTCCCCAAACACTATGTCCCACCACCCAATAAATGCTTTCATTTGAGGACCTTTTCGTCCTAGATGTTCTGTTTTCCCTCCAGAATGGACATCCCAGGGTTCCTTTCTCTCACCAAATGGGCATGACCCTGCCCACTGCCTCTCCCTTAACCCTTTCCTATGGCACACAACAAACAGAGAGGAATGTATCAGACTGGAGGGGTTTAGGGGACTGACTGAACAGGATGGAAGGTGAAGTTTGCCCTGCATCAAGGCAGAGGACTGTGATCCACAACACAAAAAGAGGGGGTATAGGCTGAGCTAGCACACAAAAAGAAGGACTGGTCACTAAGAACGGACCCTTATGTGTTGAACTTGTATGTAGAACTTCTGTGTCTAGACCGAACTTCCTATTTGGACCCTCTGGGGGGCAGTGAGTGCATTGTTGTGTTGTGTTGACCATAATATCTTTGTGCTGACCTTAATATTGTGTTGACCTTAATATCTATGTGCTGACCTAAAGATATTGTTGTGCAGACCTATAGTCGTTAAAGATATCCCATTCTTTGAGATACACCTTCGGTTCTTAGTGACCAGTCCTTCGTTTTTGTGTGAGAGGACTGTGATCCCCTTCGATATTGCACTTGAACCATTTTTGGCACAAAGAACACCCACAATTAGGTTTGGTGGGAATTGACCTTGATTTATATGAGTTGTAGTTCACCTACATCCAGAGAGCACTCTGAACCCAACCAGCGATGGATCTGGACCAAACTTGCCACAGATTATGAGACTTGCAGTACTTTTACTCACTTCCAGAGATTACTGTGACCCCCACGAATGACAGCTCAAACTTGGCACACAGACCCCCCGCCCCCAAATGACCCACTATACATCTTGGTGAAGTTTGGAGGATGATGGACCAAGGATAATGGGATTTGCAGTACTTTCACTAAATTCAGCTCCCACAGATCACTGCGACCTCCACGCATGATGGACCAAACTTGCCATGCAGACTCCCCATAATACATTTTTGGTCCTTGTTAAAGTTGCGGAATGATGGACTGGGAACAATGGGATTTGCAGTATCTTCACTAAGACCCCCACAAATTATGCACCTGGATCAAATTTGGCATACAGACCCTATGACACACTATATGCTCTGGTGAGGGTTAGGGGAGGATGGACCACAGACAATGGGATTTGCAGTACCTTCACCCACTTCCACAGACCCTTGTGACCCCCACAAATGATGGGCCTGGATCAAACTTGGGAAACAAAATCCCCATGACCAACAGAACATACTGGAGGGGTTTGGGGAACTGGGAGTTATGGTTCACCCTGCACCCAGAGCACTCTGAACCCCCGCCAATGATGGATCTGGACCAAACTTTGAACACAGAACCCTGGTGACCAAAAGAACATACTGGAGGTGTTTTTGGGGGGGAATGACACACTTGTGTGGGAGTTATAGTTCACCCTGCATACAGATTACTCTGAACTGCATCAATAATGGATTTGGACCAAACTTAGCACACAGACCCAACATGCCCAACTGTGAATACAGGCAGAGTTTGGGGGTAATTGCCCTCAGAATCTGGGAGTTGTAGTTCAGAGAAACCTGAATCCAGAGAAACTGTGACCCCAAGCACTGCTTAGTACCCAAGCTAGTCTGTAATATAATAGATCGATGAATGGATAGATATAAGAGAGAGAGAGAGAGAGAAGAGAGATAGATATAGAGAGAGAGAGAGAGAGATCAAAGATAGATAGATATAATAGATATATCTATTATCTAATATCCATCTTTTAATCTATATCTATCTATGAATCTATTCTATCTATCATATCTATCGATCCATCTATCTATCTGTTATATCTATTCACCTCTGTATATTATCTATTATAACTATCCATCTATCTATTCTCTCTCTCTCTATCTGTCATCTATTATATCTGTCTGTTATATCTATCTATTATAACTATTTATCAATCTCATTATTATATCTATCTGTTATATTTATTTATCTCTTTATATTATCTATTATATATCATATCTATTCATCTATCCATCCATCATCTTTCCATCCATCTATCTAGATAACTATTTGTTTATCTATTATATCTATCCATCTATCGTCTATCCATACATCTGTCTGTCTATCTATCTATCTATCTATCTATCTATCTATTATATCTATCCATTTACAACAACAACATTTTTAATTATGGTCCAAGTTATACAGGTTTAAGAACATCCTGTTGGATAAAATTTGCAAACAGTAAAAACTGCTTAAAATACATGTTGGCTAAAAGCATAGGTAAAAGACTACAAGAAGTGCCGGTGTGTTTCAGCCTGTGTCTAAAATTGGGAAATTTTTATTTCTTGCTGCCTCAGAAAGAAACTTGGCAACCGCCAAGGTCACATGGGAAAGGTTGTCACTGAGTAGAAACTTCACATAAAATTTCACTGAACTTGTTGGTAAGTTCCTTAGTAGGGGGTTGATTATGTCTGCTCAGGCCTGTTCATAGAAACTGCATGACAGTAGAATGTGGTAGATGCACCCTACATCCTGTTATATCTATTATATCTATCTATCCATCTATCCATCCGTCATCAAGGAAGCGAAAAAATCGTACTATGCTACCTTGATTGCGTCTGCGAGCTCACGCCCAGCACAATTGTTCAAGGTAATTAGGTCTCTGACGATGGTCCCTACCATCCCAAACGGTGATAATCAGGCCCTCACTGCCGAGGCTTTTCAGAGCTACTTTGCAGACAAGATCTCGACCCTCCGCCGGGACCTTCCGGCCACGATTGATACAGTTAGTGAACTTGAGACTCCGTGGCCTCTTGCCGGGCCCACCTTCGACCGGTTCACGCCACTGGACACAGAAGCTGTTGATAGGAATATTGCTGCAGGTCGCCCGACCACTTGTTCCCTTGATCCGTGCCCCTCCTGGCTGGTGAAAGCCAGCCTGGAGGGGTTGCGAGACCCTCTGTTGAATATAATTAATACTTCCCTAGCCCAGGGAGTATTTCCAGAGGGTTTAAAAGAGGCGGTGGTCTCTCCATTGTTGAAGAAGCCGGGATCAGATCGAATGGTCCCCTCCAACTACCGCCCGGTCTCGAATCTATCGTTCCTGGGCAAAGTACTTGAGAGGGCGGCAATAGAGCAGTTGCAGTCCTTCCTAGATGACGCAGCTTGGCTAGACCCCTTCCAGTCCGGCTTCCATCCTGGGCATGGGACAGAGACGGTTCTGGTCTCCATCTCGGATGAGTTGCGTTGCCAGCTGGATCAGGGCGGATCGGCGCTGCTTGTGTTATTGGACCTCACGGCGGCGTTTGATACAGTCGATTATGATCTATTGACTCACCGCCTTGCTAGGGCCGGAGTTAGGGGGACAGCCCTTAATTGGGTGACCTCCTTCCTCCGGAACCGGCTACAGCGAGTGAGGAGGGGCAAGGATGTCTCCGGGGGTTCCCCGCTTCTCTGTGGGGTTCCTCAGGGGGCTATTCTCTCCCCCCTCTTATTTAACATCTATATGCGATCACTTGCCCAGCTGGTGCGTAGTTTTGGGTTGGTGTGCCATCAGTACGCTGATGACACCCAGCTTATCCTGAAAATGGAGGGCAGCCTCAAATCCGTACCCGATAATTTCCATCGTTGCCTTGAGGCCGTCACTGGATGGCTGCGAGCCAGTAGGTTGAAGGTGAATCCGGCAAAGACTGAGATCCTGTGGCTGGGTCCCCCGGACTGTAGGGATGTTCAGCTTCCAAACCTGGACGGCGTGACATTATGTCCGTCGCCCTCTGTTAAGGAACCCCTGTTGTCGATGGAGGCTCACGTCTCCAGCGCCAGCAGGGTAGCATTTTTCCATCTTCGACAGGCGAGGAAGCTGGCCCCCTACTTGTCCCGGCACGACTTAGCCACAGTGGTCCAAGCCACGGTCATCTCGAGGCTGGACTACTGTAACGCTCTGTACATTGGCCTTCCTCTGTCGGTAATCCGGAGACTCAAGCTGGTGCAGAACGCCGCAGCGCGACTCCTGGCGAGGGTCCCGATTGGCCACCACATCACGCCAATCCTGCACAAACTGCACTGGCTCCCAATAGAATGCCGGATTACCTTCAAAGTGTTAGTCCTGACTTTTAAGGCCTTATATGGTCTGGGGCCAGTGTACCTGCGGCACCGTCTTGTCCCATATCATCCCACCAGATCACTGCGCTTCGAAGAGCTAAATCTCCTGGTCATCCCAAATGTGAAGACCTACCATCTGTCCGCAACAAGCTGGCGGGCTTTCTCTGTTGCAGCCCCAACCCTGTGGAACGCACTGCCCGCCGGCATCCGTGCCACCCAGAGCCTCCTCCCGTTCAGGAGAGCAGTTAAGACATTGCTGATCCAACAAGCCTTCGGGGTTAGCTAGACTGTAGCTCGCGCTGCCTAGCTGACACCCCACTGCGACTCCATCTGCTGTTTCAACTGTTCTAGTTGTAATTCTATTCTAATGGTGTTACTGTGGTTTATGAGATATCTGTCAATTGTATTTTACGAACTGTTGTGAGTCGCCCTGAGCCATTGGGGGGGGGGGGGCAGACAAATGCAAAATAATAAATAAATAAATAAATCTATCCATCTATCCATCCATCATCTATCCATATATCCGTCTGTCTGTCTGTCTGTCTATTATAGCTATCCATCTATCATCTATCCATCTGCCTGCCTGTCTGTCTCATCTATCTATCTATCTATCTATCTATCTATCTACCTACCTACCTACCTATTATATCTAGCCATCTATCCATTCATCATCTATATATCTATCCATCCATCCATCTATTTATCCATTTATCCGTCTATCTATCTATCTATCTCTATCTATCTATCTATTATAGCTATCCATCTATCCATTCATCATCTATATATCTATCCATCTGTCTATCCATTCATCTGTCCATCCATCTATCATCTATCTATCTATCTATCTACCTACCTACCTATCTACCTATTATATCTAGCCATCTATCCATTCATCATATATCTATCTATCCATCTATCTATCCATTCATCCATCCACCCATCTATCATCTATCTATCTAGTATATCTAGCCATCTATCCATTCATCATATATCTATCTATCTATCAATTCATCCGTCCATCCATCTATCATCTATCTATCTATCTATCTATCTATCTATCTATCTATCTATCTATCTATCTATCTATCTATTATATCTAGCCATCTATCCATTCATCATATATCTATCTATCTATCCATCTATCTATCCATTCATCCGTCCATCCATCTATCATCTATCTATCTAGTATATCTAGCCATCTATCCATTCATCATATATCTATCTATCTATCCATTCATCCATCCATCCATCTATCATCTATCTATCTATCTAGTATATCTAGCCATCTATCCATTCATCATATATCTATCTATCCATCTATCTATCCATTCATGCGTCCATCCATCTATCATCTATCTATCTAGTATATCTAGCCATCTATCCATTCATCATCTATCTATCTATATATCCATTCATCCGTCCATCCATCTATCATCTATCTATCTAGTATATCTAGCCATCTATCCATTCATCATATATCTATCTATCTATCCATCTATCTATCCATTCATCCGTCCATCCATCTATCACCTATCTATCTATCTAATATATCTAGCCATCTATCCATTCATCATATATCTATCCATTCATCCGTCCATCCATCTATCATCTATCTATCTATCTAGTATATCTAGCCATTTATCCATTCATCATATATCTATCTATCTATCCATTCATCCGTCCATCCATCTATCATCTATCTATCATATCTAGCCATCTATCCATTCATCATCTATATATCTATCCATCCATCTATCTATCTATCTATTATATCTATCTATTATATCTATCCATTTATCAATTCATCATCTATATATCTATCTATCCATCCATCCATCCATCCATCCATCTATTATATCTAGCCATCTATCCATTCATCATTTATATATCTATCCATTCATCCGTCCATCCGTCTATCATCTATCTATCTATCTATCTATCCATTTATAAATTTATCATCTATATATCTATCCACCTATCTATCTATCCATCCATCCATCCATTATATCTAGCAATCTATCCATTCATCATCTATCTATATATCTATCCATTTATCTATCCATTCATCCGTCCATCCGTCCATCCATCAATCATCTATCTATCTATCTATTATATCTAGCCATCTATCCATTTATCATCTATATATCTATCCGTCTATCCATCCATCCATCTATTATATATAGCCATCTATCCATTCATCATCTATCTATATATCTATCCGTCTATCTATCTATCTATCATCTATCTATCTATCTATTAAAATATATTATAAAACAAACAATGAAATTATATCCAAAACAATAGATAGAAAGATGAATAGATAGATATAAAACATAATAAAATGATATATAAATATAATAAACACATATAGAACACAGTATAAAAATATAGTAAACTAAACAATAAAATAATATAATAATATAAACAATACATATATCAAATAATAGAATGCAATATAAAATATAAATGATATATAAATGTAATAAAAATAATATAGAATACAATATAAAGTATAATAAAACAATTTATAAAATAATAGATTAGAAAACGAAATAATAATAAAATAATAAAAATAATGTAGAATACAATTTAAATTAATCTGGCAAACAAACTAGTCAAATGTGGGCTAGGCAAAACTACAGTTAGGTGGATCTGTAATTGATTAAGCGGATGAACCCAGAGGCTGCTCACCAATGCTTACTCTTCATCCTGCAAAGAAGTGACGAGTGGAGTGCCATCAGCAGGGTTCCGTCCTGGGCCCGGTCCTGTTCAGGATCTTCATTAATGACTTAGATCAGGGCTGCTCACAATGTCGATCACGATCGACCAGTCGATCGCCATCCCAGGACTAGTAGATTGCAGCCAAATTTCAGAGGGGTGCTTCTGCCCCGCGTGCGGCGCATCTCCCTCAGGGGCTTTCTCATGCTGCCCCTGAGGCGACTCCCCCACCTCCATCCTCAGTGCCATCGCAGCGTGGCCTGAGGCGGAAGGAGGGAGAAGAAGGAGGGCAGCAGAGTGAAGGAGCGGGCGGGTGCACGGCCTGCACATGAGCATTTGGAGCGTGCGGCGGCGCGCAAAGACGAGCCACGAGGGAGCACAACAGCAAGGAGGCTTTGGCAGCCATTTCCTGCCAAAGCCATCTGCGACTGTGAGGAGTTCATCTGCTTGGCCACATTGATCAGCATTGAATGGCCTTGAAGCTGAAAGGTCTGTGTGCTTTCATTCTGCCTGTTTATATCTGTGGAATTATGTCAGAGGGGAAAAGGAACTCTTGTCTGGATGCATTTTTAATGTCCCATTGGCCACATTGATCAGCATTGAATGGCCTTGCAGCTGAAAGGTCTGTGTGCTTTCAATCTGCCTGTTTATATCTGGAATGATGTCAGGGTGGGAGAGGGAACTCTTGTCTGGATGCATTTTATGAAGTGTCCCTTATTTTTGCGAAAAATCACATAAATGTCCCTTATTTCTTCTATCAAAATATGGGTAGGTAGATCATTGTGACTTGGTTGTTTTATAAGTAGCTCGCAGGCTGAAAACGTGTGAGCACCCCTGATTTAGATGAAGGGTTAGAAGGAATGATCATCAAGTTTGCAGACGACAACAAATGGGGGGGGGGGGGGATAGGCAATACTCTAGAAGACAGGACCAGAATTCAAAACAATCTTAACAAATTAGAGAGATGGGCCAAAACTAACAAAATGAAGTTCAACAGTAACAGATGCAAGATACTCCACTTAGGCAGAAAAAATGAAATGCAAAGATAGAGAATGGCTCGAGAGCAGTACGTGTGAAAAAGATCTTGGGGTCCTCATGGACAACAAGTTAAACAGGAGCCAACAATGTGATGCGGCGGCAAAAAGAGCCAATGGGATTTTGGCCTGCATCAATAGGAGCATAGGGTCTAGGTCCAGGGAAGTCATGCTACCCATGCTCTATTCTGCCTTAGTTAGACTACACCTGGAATATTGTGTCCAGTTCTGGGCACCACAATTGAAGAGAGATATTGAGAAGCTGGAATGTGTCCAGAGTAGGGTGACGGCTAAAATGATCCCTTGATCTGGAGAACAAGCCCCATGAAGAGCGGCTTAAAGAGCTAGGCATGTTTAGCCTGAAGAAGAGAAGGCTGAGAGGAGACATGATAGCCATGTATAAGTACATGAGAGGAAGTCATAGGGAGGGAGGGAGCAAGCTTGTTTTCTGCTGCCCTGGAAACTAGGACGCGGAACAATGGCTTCAAACTACAAGAAAGGAGATTCCACCTGAACATTAGGAAGAACTTCCTGACTGTGAGAGCTGTTCAGCAGTGGAACTCTCTGCCCCGGAGTGTAGTGGAGGCTCCTTCTTTGGAAGCTTTTCAACAGAGGTTGGAAGGGGTGCTTTGAATGCAATTTTCCTGCTTATTGGCAGGGGGTTGGACTGGATGGCCCATGAGGTCTCTTCCAACTCTATGATTCTATGATTCTATATAATAAAATAATATAAAATATAAAATTTCTATATTATATAGATATATATAATTTTATTACATTATATGACTATATAATATTATATGATTATATTGTATTGGCAGTCCTGAATGCCATATATATATATATATATATATAGAGAGAGAGAGAGAGAGAGAGAGAGAGAGAGAGAGAGAGAGAGAGAGAGAGAGCGCAGAATTGGGGCAAATGTGGCCTAAGGGTGACCATTCAAGAGACTGGACATCAGACAGAAGTTGAAGGTAATGCAAAGTGAATGGAAAGAAAAAAAACACGCACACATATATATGCTCTCTCTATACACACACACACACACACACACATTTATGAGTACAATAAGGGGGACTCTAAAGGTCATCTAGGTCCTGCTAATGTCCTCCACAAAGACCACACTGCCCACCACCCGTGAAGGCTTTCATTCAGGGACAATTTCATCTTAGATTGTTTCCTCCAGTACAGGCATCCCAGTATTTCTTACTCTCTCCTTTGGTGTGGAATTTACATGACCCCACTCACTGCCTCTCCCTTAACCCTTTCCTACCCTTTCATATGGTGCACAGTAAACAAAGATAAATTGATCAGCAACCAAACATACTGGAGGGGTTTGGGGGACTGACTTGACATGATGGAAGTTGTAGTTCACCCTGCATCAAAACACAGCACTTTGATCCCCACTGACAATGGACCTGGGCCACAATCCGAAGACCCAAATGCCTCAAGGGCGGAGCAGGCGAAGGATAACATGGTACATGTTACAACAGTTGTGAAGGCGGAAGAAGGCTGCAACACATTGAGAAGCCACCGTCGTCGTGCTAACCATGCCACTGTGGGACCTCACTCTGTGAAGACTGTGTGTTGGTCAGTTGTGCACCGACCTCCACACATTAAAAAAAACTCACGCACAGGCATCTTCCAAGAAAAAATAAAAACAAGCCAACAAAAGCCCCATGGCGATCAGTGAGTGGCGACGGGGGCAGGACTGTGAAATCTGGAAGCCCCTAGTCACAGACTGGCACATGGGCGGTGGATACGGACTAAGTCATTCTACCTCAAGGTCCGAGGCAGTTGAGTAGTTCGGCAGCTGTATCCATGACTGAGCAGTCCTTTCTAGGATCCACTCTGCTCACCCCACACAGGGAAGGGGCTAGAAAACTCCTACCCTAAGGAGATCAGACAGGCACCCACTTTGTCCACCTTCCGTAAGGACCTGGTTGTTCCGTTGTGCTTTTGATTAACCAGTTCACTAGAGAATGACTTGACACTATCTATGCTCCTGCACTTTAGCTCGACTCACCCTACCAAACTTGACACCTTATCGCCAAGATATTCCTTCTAGTTTGGTACACTTGAATTTTGCACTTTCCCTCGGCTCCCCTTAAGAATTCACTGCATTACCTGGGCCAGACCCAGCCCAATTCTGTTTTTCAGCCATGATGCCGTTTTAATGATGTTGATGTATTGATTGTGTTGTGTTTTTATTTGATTGTTTTAATGCTGTTGTATTTCCTTGTGATTTGGGCTTGTCCCCATGTAAGCCATCCCGAGTCCCCTAGGGGAGAAGATGGTAGGGTATAAAAATAAAATTATTATTATATTATTATAGAAAAGGTGCCCTAAACATAGTCTGCCTCTCTTATCCCTGACTGGACTGCCGTGTCCAGTGGGGTCACCACCCTGCAACCAAAAAAGAAAAAATGAACTTTGGAACATGGAACGTACGAACACTGATGAACAACACCGACAGTGAACGCCCCAAACGCAGAACTGCTATCATTGCAAGGGAGCTGGGACACTTTAACATCAACATAGCAGCACTTCAGGAGACCCGGAGAGCAGGAGAGGGACAGCTGAAGGAAGAAAAAGGAGGCTACACCTTCTTCTGGAAGAAGAACGAAGAATGCACGGAGTTGGCTTTGCTATCAGAAATGATCTGGTGAAGCATCTGACCGAAGCACCCACTGGCATCAACGAACTACTCTCAACCCTCCGAATTGAACTTGCCCAAAACCAACAGGCAACCATCATAAGTGCCTCTGCACCAACACTAGATGCTGATGAAGACATCAAGGAAAAAAATTACTGTCAGCTGGACACTGTCCTATCGGAGATCCGTAAGGAGGACAAAATCATCCTCTTGGGGGTCTTTAAGCAAGAGTTGGACAAGACTTCGACCTGTGGCCAGGGACCATAGGAAAAGATGGGGTTGGAAACAGCAATTCAAACGGCATCCTGCTTCTCACCAAATGTGCAGAACACAACCTTGTCATCACCAACATTCTCTTCCGCCTAAAAAAAAAAACTCAAGACATCATGGAAACACCCCAGTAAAAGCATTGGCACCTCTTAAGACTATGTAATCACATGTGCCAGAGACCGCCGTGACGTGCTTCTTACAAGAGCCAAGACAGGTGCTGACGACTGCTGGACAGACCACAGGCTAATCCGATCCACGATGGCTATCAAGATCGCCCCCAAGCGCAGACTGCAAGGAAGAAAGACAAGGCGCCAAATGAACACCCAAGCCCTTCAGGAGCCCCCCAAACGAGCCCTTCTCCAAACAGCACTCAAGGACCATCTACCCATAGAACACCCCGAAAATGTTTTTATTTATTCATTTATTTATTTTCGAATTTATGTGTCGCCACTCCCGGGTGGCTTGGGGTGACTTATAGGGGCGATTACTGAGAAGGCCCTCCGCCTCGTAGCTGTCAGGTGATATGTTTTGATACCAGGCACCTCTAAAAGTTGGCCCACCTCTGAACGTAATGACCTAGCGGGACAGTATGGGATGAGGCGGTCCCTAAGGTACACCGGCCCCAGACCGTTCAAGGCCTTAAAGGTTAGTACCAGCACTTTGAAGGTGATCCGGTGTTCCACTGGCAACCAGTGCAGCTCCCGCAAGACCGGTGTTATGTGGCGGGTCGCCAAGGCCCCAGCCAGGAGTCTAGCTGCTGCGTTCTGGACCAGCTTCAGTCTCCGGATCACCGACAAAGGAAGGCCAACGTAGAGAGCATTACAGTAGTCCAGTCTCAAGATGACCGTGGCTTGGACCACTGTGGCTAGGTCGTGACGGGCGAGGTAGGGAGCCAGCTTCCTTGCCTGACGAAGATGGAAAAAAACAACTCGACTGACGGCCGAGGAACAATGTTGAGGAACATTGGAACAAACTGAAGACCTCTATCATCACAGCCTGGGAAGAAACTATTGGTATCAAACCAAGAAACATCAAGACTGGTTTGACGAAAATGACAATGAGATCCAACAGCTAATTGACAAGAAAAAGAAAGCCTTCCAAACATGGCAGAGAGACGTCAACTGCGCTGCTAAGAAATAGATCTGCACCGGTGCAAAAGCTGAGGTCCTAAGAAGGACAAGAGAACTCAAGAACATCTGACGGACAAAGGAGGCTGAAGAAATCAAACACCTGATGCTCAGGGATTTCTCAAAGCCACAAAGGTCATCTATGGACCAAGAAACCATGGCACACACCCTCTGCACTCATCAGATGGAACCAAACTTCTGAAGGACAAAAAATCAATTGCACTACGTTGGAAAGAGCACTAACAAAGCCTCCTGAGACGCAGCTCCAATGTGGCCAAAGAGGTTCTCTCACAAATCCTGCAACAACAAACATGGGATGGGCTTGCAGCACTGCCTAGCTTGGAAGAGGTCAGCAATGCCATCAGCTAACAAAAAAATAACAAAGCTAGTGGACCTGATGGGATGGATCCCTGCTGAAACCTTTAAAGAGGGAGGACCTGAGCTGACTCAACAACTCCAGCAGCTCATTGAAAAAGTGTGGGTGGCTGAGACAATCCCAGCAGATTTCAAGGTTGCTACCACCATCACCCTCTTCAAAAAAGGGAAAGAACAGTCTGAGAAAACTATCGAGGTATCTGCCTTCTAACCTCCGCTGGGAAAATCCTCACAAGAATCCTTGCAAACCGCCTTCTGCCCCTCTTCAAAACCACCGCCTTAGGGAAGGAGGCCGGCCTCGCGCCCTGAGCACAGGCCCGAGTCCCACTTGACCCTCCCTCTAGGCCCCACTGACCCGGCCGTTGCTCCCGAAGGCGGGCCCGCCCACTTGGCCTGCTGCTATTTCCCAGCTGGGGGGTCCCTGCCACCTTTCCTCCTCCCCCCCCCCCCCGTCTTTCGCTGCAGCCTGCATCCGGGCCACGGGAGGCCACTTCCCTGAGGGGTCGTTCTCGCAAGACGTGTCGACAGCGCCCTCCCTCCCTCACTCCTTCACTCCCTCCCTGGCGCCTCAGCTGCGCAGCTCGCTCCTCTCCTCCGCCAGCACCTCCTGGGCCTTCCTGAGGGCGAGTTCCGCGGAGCCCGTTGCGCCCGTTGTCCCTCCATCCGGGGCTCTGCCTGGGGGCGTGTGTGGCAGTGGGGCTCCAGCTCCTCCTCCTCTTCTCCTCCTCCTCCTTCTCCCCACGGGCGAGCCCCTCAGACACTGCTATGCGGAGGAGGCGAGGTGGGGAAACCACAGGCTGCTGGCGGCTCCACGAACAGGTTGGAGCCCTAGCTGGCGGCGGGAGAGAGCGGCATGAGGCGAGGCAGCCCAGGAGCAGCGGCTTCCTTCCTCATATCCATGCACCGTTGCATTTTTATTTGTTTCAACATTTGGGGAGGGGTCCGAGATCTGCGCCCCCCTCGGCATGCGCCCCTAGGCTATGGCCTAGCCTGGCCTTATGGGTAATCCGGGCCTGCATGGATGATGGGGTTTGCAGTACTTTCAATCACTTCAGCTCCCACTGACTACTGCAACCCACACCAATAACAGACCTAGACTAACAGAACATAGTGCAGGGGTTTTGGGTGGACTCACCTACCTGTGTGGGAGTTATAGTTCACCCTGCATCCAGAGAGCATTTTGAACCCCACCACTGATGGATCTGGATCAAACTTGGCACACAGACCCAACACATCCAACTTTCCATACTGGCAGGGTTTGGGGTTGATTGACCTTGACATCCAGAAGTTTTAGTTCACCTGTATTCAGATGATGATGACCGATCTGGACCAAACTTGGCACACAAATTCAACATGACCAATTGTGAATACTGGTGGACTTTGGGGGTCATTGACCTTGAACTCTGGGAGTTATAGTTCACCTGTATTCCAGTGGGCTCTCTGAACTCCAATGACGGATCTGGACCAAACTTGGCACACAGAGCCAGCACAGCCATTGGCAGGGTTTGGGGGTGATTGACATTGATGTCTGGGAGTTATAGTTTATTTATTTATTTATTTGTCACGTTTCTATACCGCCCCTCTCAGCCCGAAGGTGACTCGGGACGGTTTACACAGGCAGTCTCTGCCCTCAATACAACACAAGCAACAAGGCAACCCCCCCAAACCATATAATAACAAATTAACAATTAAAAACATACAATTGCAGTCTCAGCATCATGTTGAAATCGGTTTCCATCTGTTCACCTGTATACTGAGAACACTCAACCGAGCAGATGACGGATCTGGACCGAACTTGGCACACAGACCCAAGAAGGCCAACTGTAAACACCGGTGGAGTTTGGGGAGGATTGACCCATGGGAATTGTTAACCCACATCCTTATGCATTTTCTAATGGGAGCATTCATAAAATACAAAAGCAAAAACTGAGGTTTTGGTTGAAAAAAGCTTTACAAATTACCTAACATCCAAAAACAAACAATGCCATTTTCAAATAACCCAGGTACCATTGGGTTCCTAAGCTAGTATAACAATAATATAATGATATAATAATAATAATATAATGGTATACTATAATGATCCTTATATTATTATTATATATTATTATATATTTTATAATTATATATTTTAGATTGGGATACAATACACACACACACACACACACATATATATATATGGGAAAGGATTTTCACTTTAAAAAGTCTCGTTCTTTCTTCTCTTTCCTCTAAGGATTTCTATATCTGTATCTGTATACCTTTATAAAACGGAATGTTTGTGTGTATGTGTGTATGCGGAGGGCGGAAGGACGGATATGTGGCAGCTATTTGCATAAAGTCCTTTGATTGGACAGCCTCGCCACTCCAAAATTCTAAGGCACCAGACAGAGGGCATTGCTAGCCACTGATTAGCCAGCATCCCAGAATCCAGGCCTCTACATTCAAACAACAGGATTTCTTCCCACTGAGGGGAAAAAAGCCAGCAACCCAGAATCCAGGCCTCCAGATTCAAACAAGGATTTCTTCCCACTGAGGTGTAAAAAGCCAGCATCCCAGAATCCAGGCCTCTACATTCAAACAACAGGATTTCTTCCCACTGAGGGGAAAAAACCCAGCCCCCCAGAATCCAGGCCTCTACATTCAAACAACAGGATTTCTTCCCACTGAGGGGGAAAAAGCCAGCACCCCAGAATCCAGGCCTCTACATTCAAACAACAGGATTTCTTCCCACTGAGGGGAAAAAAAGCCAGCAACCCAGAATCCAGGCCTCTACATTCAAACAACAGGATTTCTTCCCACTGAGGGGGAAAAAAATGCACCATCAACATTCCCTCCCCACTTGGCTCTGTGAAAACAAAATGGATTCCTGTATCCTCCTCCCCCTCAGAATCAGCTTTTACTGAAAAAAATGCGGCTGCCTGCCATTCGGCCTTTTAAAGTTACCAATAGCAGGCCATAACATTACAGGCCCCAAAATAGAGTTTAGGGGCGGATATGTGGCAGCCACTTTCACAGGCCAGGGCGGATATGTGGCAGCCACTTTCACAGGCCACAGCGACCAGCGCGGGTGATGGACCTGCACCAAACTTGGTACACATAACCCCCCCTATGACATGACCCACGTATTATGGGATTTGTAGTACTTTCCAAGACTTTGGTTCCCACAGACCACTGAGGCCACCAAAAGGACCAATACAGACCACACTCAGCACACACAGCCCCCATGACCCACTCTACGTCCTGGTGCAGTTCGGAGGAGGGTGGGCCATGGATGATGGGACTTGAAGTGCCTCTACTCACTTCCCAAGTCCTCTGCAACCCTCATCCAATCACTGATTGAGACCAAACTTGGCATACATAACCCCCATGACTGCCTTCACGTCCTGGTGAGGTTTGGGGGAGGACTGACAATGGATGATGGGATTTGTAGTACTTTTACACCCCTCTGTTCCCACAGACCACTGTGGCCCCCAACAAACACCGAGAAAGTCCACACTTGGCACACAGAGCCCCAGTGACCCACTCTACAGCCTACTGAAGTTTGGAGGGGGACAGAACATGGATGATGGGACTTGCAGTACCTTCCCTCACTTCCCAATCCTGCTACAAACCTAATCCAATGACTGATCAACACCAAATCTGGCACACAGAGCCCTCATGACCCACTCTACAGCCTGGTGCAGTTTACTGTGAGACGGACCACGGATGATGGGACTTGAAGTACCTTCACTCACTTCCGAAAAACAATGCATCCCTCATCCATTCACCAATACAGACCAAACTTAGCACCCAGAGCCCCCATGACCCAATCTACATCCTACTACACTTTGGGGGGGGGGGGGACAGAGATGATGGGACTTGCACTACCTTCAGTAATTTCATGATACCACTGCAACTCCCAATAATGATGGATCAAGACTAAACTTGGCACACAAAGCCCCCATGACCCACTCTACATCCTGCTGCACTTCTCAAATGACCCGGGCAGGGCCGGGTCCCCAAGCTAGTAATTATAATATAATACAGTATTAATATTAACATATATGATAATTTAATATAATTTAATAATATAGTAATAATGTAATATAATATAATAATATAGTAATAATATAATAAGATATAATATGATATAGAAATATAATATAATAATATAGCATAATATAGTAATAACCTAATAACAAATATTGTAATATAGAAATAATATTTTATAATAATATAGTAATATTATATTATATATTATATAAATAAAAATGTAATGTTCGTTTGGGGGATTAACATAACTCAAAAACCACTAGGCGAATTGACACCAAATTTGGCCACAAGACACCTACTAACCCAAGGAGTGACCATCACCCAAAAAATTGATTTTGTCATTTGGGACTTGCAGTTCCTGAGATTTACAGTTAACCTACAATCAAAGATCATTCCGAACTCCACCAACGATGCAATTGAACCAAACATGGCACACAGGACTCCCATGACCAACAGAAAGCACTAGAAGGGTTTGGTGGGCATTGACCTTGAGTATGGGAGTTGTTGTTCACTTACATCCAGAGAGCACTGTGGACTCAAACAATTATGGATCTAGACCACATTTGGCACAAATATTCCATATGCCCAAATATGAACACAGATGGAGTTTGGGGAAAATTGATTTTGACATTTGGAAGTTGTAGTTACTGGGATTTATAGTTCACCTACAATCAAAGAGCATTCTGAACCCCACCAATGATAGAATTGGGCCAAAATTCCCACACAGAACCCCCAAGACCAACAGAAAATGGTGTGTTTGCTGGTGGTCTTTGGCGACCCTTCTGACACCCAGGTTGAGAAATGCTGCTTTAAGGCCATCCAGTCCACGTCCCTTCACCAGGGCAAGCAAACATAATCAAAGCCCTCCTGAAAAAGAGCCATCTAGCCATAGATATAATTCACACATACAAACATATATGTCTATGGCAGATATAGTATCATAGATTTGAAAGGCACCTCGAAAGAAGGACAATTGTATGTTGCATGTTCCAGAGTAGGCAACCAGACAATCTCCACATCAACACTGACAAAGAAACAGCAACAAATACTGTTTACCCACAAGCATCAAGACATTACAGATATTAGAAACCAACACTTTCTCATTACTTTATTTTCCAGATCACCAGACTTGGGCCACAGCAATACCTGGCAGGGGATGGCTAGTAGGTTATAATTTGATATAGAAATATAATAAAATAATAATATAGTATAATATTGAAATAATATAATAATAAAATAATATATAATAATAATGTAATATAGTAATACAATATAATATAATATAAATATTAGACTAGAATATAATATGATAATATAGTATAATATAGTAACAAATAATAGATATATAGATATATATAGCTGACGACACTGCCCTTGTCGCCCATTCAGAAGCAGCTCTGCAGCGCCTGACGTCCTGCTTTGCGGTAGCTGCAGAGCTGTTTGGGCTGGAAGTCAGCCTGAAGAAAACGAAAGTTCTCTACCAGCCCGCACCACAGGAAGAACACCATCATCCCGTCAGCATAGGCAAATCTGTGCTTAAATCCGTTCAGCAGTTCACCTACCTGGGAAGCATCAACTCTTCAGACACCAAGATTGACAAAGAGATAGATCACAGATTAGCAAAGGCATACAGTGCATTCGGAAGGCTTCACAAAAGAGTCTGGAGCAACAAGCACCTGAGGCAAAGCACCCAAATCAGTGTGTACAGAGCTATCGTACTGTCTATCCTCCTCTATGGGTCTGAAACATGGGTCACCTTTCGCCAACACCTACAACTCCTCGAACGCTTTCATCAGTGCTGTCTTCGCACAATCCTAAATATACACTGGACCGACTATGTGACTAATGTTGCTGTTCTTGAGCAAGCAGGGATCACCAGCATTGAGGCCATGCTATTGAGAACACAGCTGTGCTGGGCAGGGCACATCTCTAGGATGGAGGACCACCGCCTTCCAAAGATACTACTCTATGGTGAACTCGCCACGGGTCAGCGCAAGAGAAGCGCCCCCAAAAAGAGATATAAGGACTCCCTGAAACAACTTCTCAGGCTCGGCCAGATTGAGCACCAACAATGGTCCACCCTGGCCTCACATCGGGAGGCATGGAGACGCACTATCCACAATGCTGCGGCCTCTTTCGAGAAGACACGCCGAATGGGTCTCGACTACGCAGAAAGAACCGCAACTTGGAAACAACATCACCCAAGGAGATTTTTCTGCTGTGCTTTCTGCAACCGAACTTGCCTATCTCAGATTGGCCTTTTTAGTCATCAGCGCGCTTGTAAAAAGCGTGGGATGAGTCCTTCCTAAGAATCTTTGTTCGCGAACTAATGCCGAGAGAGATATAATGTAGTAATAATAGAATATAGTAATATAATAATATACGATAATTATAATTTAATATAATAAAAATATAATGATAATGTAATAATATAAGATTAATAATATAATATAGTAATATATATTGGGAAGGATTTTCCCTTTAAATGGCCTCTTTCTTTCCTTCCTTCTCTCTCTTTCTCTCTCTCTCTCTCTCTAAGGATTTCTCCCTTTCCTTTTGTTTAGTCTGGTTGCTTTGACCTTTGGCTTTTCTCTGTCTGCTGGATTTAAAGGGATGGTTCCTCGATTCCTCGCCTCTCAAATATTCACGTCTTAGAAATAGACCATTTAAAGCCCGGCTTGCCTGTTTTGCAGCGTATCATATTATTATTATTATTATTAATAATAATATAAAATTATAATAATATATAATAATATAATAGTAATACAATAATATATAATAATAATATATAATATTATAATATAGACTTTTCTGTTTGCGTTGGAAACTATTCCTTCTATTGAATAGAATGCCAATTCTTGACCTCTGAACCCTCCCGGAGGGAGGGGGTCTTCACGGCTGAAAGGCAGCCAAGATGTGACCTTTGACCTCCCCTCCCCCTCCCAGCTGTCAATCAAAGGCAGTGGAATGCTAATGAGGAGGCGGAAGCCACATATGAATTATTCATGAGGCAGGCAGAAGGAGAAGAAGGTTTGGAAGAGAAAGAAAAAGGAAGAATATAATAATAATATTAATAATAATAATGGAATAATATATAATACTAAAATTATATATATATATATATATATAATGATGATGATGATAATGATATGAAAATAATATAATAATAATTATATAATATAATAATATTACAATTTGGTATAATCAAAAGTTATATAATAATAATATAACGGTATAATGATATAGTAATATAATGATATGAAAATAACCATGATATTATTATTATTGTAATATTTTTGGGAAATTTTCAGGATATTTTCAAAATATTTTCGGGATATTTTCAGAATATTTTGGTAATATTTTCAGGACATTTTTGGAATATTATGAGAATGCTTCTGAACATTTTTGGAAACATTTAAAAATACTTTTGGAATATTTTGGGGAAAATATTTTTTCCCATAACAGCAAAGCTTTCCATTTTAAACCACATTAAATATTTGTATTTTTTCACACACAAAAATTGTAAGAAAAAAAAAGAGAGAGAATGTTCCAGGAATATTTTCAAATATTTATTGAATATTTTTTCTGAATATTTTAAAAAATTCTTCAATGAGTTTGCTTGCTATATATATATATATATATATATATATATATATATATATAAACATACAGAGAGAGAGAGAGAGAGAGAGAGAGAAGGGGCCTTGTGTCGGCTTAATGCCTTGCCAATTTGCAATATGCAAATTAGATGCAAATGTGTTTCGTTTACAATCTGCACAGGAGAAAATTAAAGAGATTTAAAACATTTAAATTTATTCCTTGTTATATAAGAGCCATCCCTGGAGAGAAGACAGATTATATATGAAATAAATAAATAAATACAAGAACATTTATAATATAGATATAGATTATCTTTATCTATGTGTCTCTACACATAATAAAAGTGAAAATCTGTATGTGTAGTGGCCCCCGGGTGGTGCAGTAGGTTAAACTGCTGAGCTGCTGAATTTGCTGACCAAAAGGTCAGTGGTTCGAATCTGGGGAGTGGGGTGAGCTCCTGCTGTTAGGCTCATCTTCTGTCAACCTAGCAGTTCGAAAACATGCAAATGTGAGTAGATCAATAGGTACTGTCTTAGCGGGAAGGCAACGACGCTCCATGCAGTCATGCCAGAGGCCAAATGACCTTGGAGGCAACTACGGACAGCTTAGAAATGGAGATGAACACCAGAGTCCCAGAGTCAGACACGACTAGACTTAATGTCAAGGGAAACCTTTACTTTTTATATATGTGTGTGTATGTGGCTGGGGTATCCACTTACACAGACAAGCTCCTGCCTCCACAAACAGCTCTCAGTCCATATATTGTGATCAGTAACTTTGGTCAATTACCGGTCTCAGCCATCACTCTGTCAATGCCTCGTTCCACAGCCAGGATCTCACTAGCTTCCTAAAGGTCAGGAGGGAGGGGGCAGATCTAATTTCCTTTGGAAAAGAGTTCCATAGCCAGGGGGCCACCACATAAAAGGCCCTGTCTATCGTTCCCACCAGATGCGATTGCAAAGGTGGCGGGACCAAGAGAAGGGCCTCTCCAGAAGATCTTAGCACTCTTGATTGTTCATAGGGGAGAATACATTCGGACAGGTAAACTGGGCCGGAACTGTATAGGGTTTTGTAGGTTAAAACCTGTTCTTTGAATTGTGCCCGGAAGCTAATTGGCAGCCAATGGAGCTGGCGCAACAAGGGAGTTATGCGCTCTCTGTACCCCGCTCCCGTCAGTAGCCTGGCTGCCGAGCATTGGACTAATTGCAGCTTCCAAGCAGTTTTCAGAGGCAACCCCACGTAGAAAGCGTTGCAGTAGTCTATACGTGATGTAACCAGAGCATGGACCACCGTGGCCAAGTCAGACTTCCCAAGGTACAGGCGCAGCTAGCGCACAAGCTTTAACTGTGCAAATGCTCCCCTGGCCACCGCCGAGACCTGGGGTTCCAGGCTAAGAGATGAGTCCAGGATCACACCCAGGCTGCGAACCTGCGCCTTCAGGGGGAGTGCTTACTCTTAGTAGTTCAGAACAAAATATGTACAATGTGATCAGTTGCATCAATTCTTATAATGTCCTTTTTGTGAGAGGTTTAAAATGGTCTTTCTTTGTCCTTGTGGATAAACCCCTTCAGTAGCTAGTGAAGCGAGAGTACACTCCAAACTGTCTCTCTCTGCTTCTCTGTGTGCACCTGCATAGCTCAAGCCTGAACAAAAATGTAAGAGCGTCCAAAAGTCCCAGGCTCACCCTGCTCCCCGGGCATTGCCCGAGCAATCAGCTTCATGCATCTTATTTTACAGTTGACAAAAGGAACAGTGGACAGCTCCTCCACAATGCCATCACCTTCATCCCACCCTGAACAGAAGACCAGTTCTAATGTGTGTGGGGCCAGAAACCATTTGAGAAAGAGCCATGGTGGCCCAACAGGGTGGTCTCGGTGTAGATGGTGAGGCCCCCCAGCACAACTCGCCTTTGGGACTTCAGCACCAGGCCCAAGACCACCCTGGCTAGCTCAGTCTGTTGAGACTCTTGAGCAGTTCTGTCCTGATCACTCACACTCACTGAACATTCACTCACACTCTCAAATGTGGGACGGCGTACCTGACCAGGTGGATGGAATCTCAATAGATCGCGGCAAATTCTCCTTCTCGCCCTCTGGATTCCATTGCTACTGCACACTGAAACCTGCTGAACAAAGTTGGGAGGGATATACCCTTCCTCCTTCATCCAGCCGGGTCTCAGTAATGCAAGCCAGGTTAAATCTTGGATGGCAGTTGTCTTACCATTTACTGACCTGGCATTCAGCATTAGACTTTCAGCCCAGGGGAGGGAGGGGATGCCATCTTTGTTACCCAGACCATTGGTAGGAGGATGCGGTCCAGAAGCCACAAGAAATCTCTCGCGTTTTCTGGGCCACCACCTCCTACTCCCGCATCTCCCATGATGTTGGAGCACACGGAACATCCCAGGGTTCCTTTCTCTCTCCATTGGTGTGGAATTTGCATGACCCTTATCACTGCCTTAACATTTCCCTATCATAAAATAAAACCAATTTCATAAAATAATCTCATAATATAGAATATCTTAATATATAAAAATGGTTTGTCCATCACGAGGATGCTAAAAACAACTAAACCCCTGGGCCAAATGTCACCAAATTTGGCCACCGATCACATACGAATCCAATGTATGTCCTTTACTCATGAAAACAAAACAAAACACAGCTGAAAGGACTTTAAAACCCTAAAAACCAGAGGCGTTACCGCACATGCGTGAAAACGCTTCCCTTCCATTCCCTCCAGCTAACTCAGCTGCTACGCCAGCGAGAGAAACTCAGAGAGAGAGAGAGAGAGAGAGAGAGAGAGAGAGAGAGAGAGAGAGAGGGAGGCAGGCAAGGAATTCAGACAGGGAGGCAAGCAGCAGGACTTCCTTCGCTGCCTCTCAGCAACCTTCCTTCGCTCTGTCGAAGGGGAAGCCCAGCCACGCTGCTTGGGAGATGGAGGGAGGCCAGCCTGCAGTGAGGTGAGGAGCCCCAGCCACGGATGCAGCCATAGGCAGAGAAGCCCGTATGAAAAAACCTTCAGGATTGATTTTCCTTTGTCATCGAACAAAGTTGACCCGCTGCAGAGGGTTCCACAGTTCTTGGTTGCATGAATTTACCAGATCTCAACGGAGGCAGCTACACCAGCAACAGCTACAACGAAGAACTTTTTCTCTCTCTCTTTCAAGCTCCCCTGGCCACTTTGTAACTAACCCATAATAAAAGTATCACTTTTCCTAACTTTCAACTTTCTGTATGATACTTTGTGTCCTTTACTGACTCCAGCTATGAACCCTTGCTCTTCCAAGCACAGAACTTTTATACTGTGGATACCGGGGCCCATTGAGCCTCCATATCCGCGGGTTAACCGATCTCTTCCGATGACCAGGTCGCCTGGGTATCAGGACCCTATAGAGTTGCTAATCATTCTTCATAAAGGACATTTCCCCACCCACGAGGATAAGGGGATGTTGCAGTTTCTCCAACACTGACGTTCCCTTCCCAGAAGAATGGATCTGTAGATCCCATCAAGAAACCAGTATCACTTTAAAACAATGGGATGGCTTTGAGGGGCCAAACAGAAATGTTATTTCAAACCTCTGTGTCAATAGCCAGGTTGGGCTCACAGTTATCACCTAGATCGCCTATCAATAGGGTGTGGTATGGGCAACTCATAATCCCATCATCAAGCAACTATTTTCCTTTGTTTCTACTGTTGCTGCGCCTCCTTGCATACCATTGGCTGAGTGGCTGAAGCAGGGCTCAGGTTCTCATTGGATGAGCTGCTCCAGCCACCGGGCGCTCCTCCCAGCTTGCTGACGTCACAGCCAATCACAGTGAAGCCAGCTCATGGGGCGGGCGTTGGAAATTTGAATGGAAAATCTGTCTAGTTGTCTGTACTGGGGCATGCCGGCTCCTTTTAGCAGAATACTGCGGTCATCATCCTTTCCAGCTGGAACAGAAAAATAAACTTCGGTGGCCTTGCTTCATCCTGGTGAGATTTATTGGGGAAAAGGGAAATTCATATTGGTGCTTATTGTCTCGCCAGGCTTAGCGAACCCTCCTTTTGGGTCTTTGCTGGTCTCTGCTCTGGCAGGACCTCCTAAATTCATGTACTGCTTCCCCTTCCCCTTCACCTGGCTTCCTTCCCTCCCGTCTCCTACTGTTTTGGACTTCTCTCTGGAGTTTCCAGTCAGCGCCAGGACACAATCAAAGCCCTCTAGACAGAGGGCCATCCAGCCATAGATATAATCAACATATAGATATAGATTTATATGAATGAGACAGGGAGATATACTATCATAATATCAAAGGCCACCCAGTCCAACCCTCTTCAACAGGGCAGGAGGACACAATCGAAGCTCTCCCTACAAAGGGCCATCCAGCCATTGATATAGATAACTATCCATACATATACAGGTCCTTCTCAAAAAATTCGCATATAGTGCTAAAGTTCATTATTTTCCATAATGTAATGATAAAAATTAAACTTTCATATATTTTCAATTCATTGCACACCAACTGAAATATTTCAGGTCTTTTTTTGTTTTAATACTGATGATTTTGGCATACATATCTCAAAAAATTAGCATATTCCATCCGACCAAATATGCTAATTTTTTGAGACAGTATTTTTGGGTTTTCAGGAGCTATATGCCAAAATCATCAGTACAAAACAAACAAAGACCTGAAATATTTCAGTTGGTGTGCAATATATGAAAGTTTAATTGTTATCATTACATTATGGAAAACAATGAACTTTAACACTATATGCTAATTTTTTGAGAAGGACCTGTAGATATAGATATATAGATATGTTGTTGTTTATTCATTCAGTCACTTCCGAGTCTTCGTGACCTCATGGACCAGCCCACGCAGTTCCTTCAGAGACAAGCCAGTCACTTCAAGGATACCATCCACCCACCTTTCCCTTGGTCGGCCCCTCTTCCTTTTTCCTTCCATTTTCCCCAGCATCATTGTCTTCTCCAAGCTTCCCTGTCTTCTCATTATGTGGCCAAAGTACTTCATCTTTGCCTCTAATATCCTTCCCTCCAGTGAGCAGCCGGATTTTCCTTCCTGGAGGATGGACTTGGATCTTCTCGCGGTCCAAAGCACTCTCAGCATTTTCCTCCAACACCACAGTTCAAAAGTGTCTACCTTCCTTCGCTCAGCCTTCCTTATGGTCCAGCTCTCACATCCATAGGTTACTACGGGGGAATACCATTGCTTTAACTATGCGGATCTTCGTTGCCAGTGTGATGTCTCTACTCTTCACTATTTTATCAAGATTAGTCATTGCTCTCCTCCCAAGAAGGAAGCATCTTCTGATTTCCTGGCTGCAGTCTGCGTTTGCAGTAATCTTTGTGCCTAGAAATACAAAGTCTGTCACGGCCTCCATGTTTTCTTCTTTGGTTTGCCAGTTATCAATCAGTCCGGTTACCAGAATCTTGGTTTTTTAAATTTAACTGCAACCCAGCTTTTGCCCTTTCTTCTTTCACCTTGATTAGAAGGCTCCTCAGCTCCTCCTTGCTTTCGGCCATCAAAGTGGTATCATCTGCGTATATATAGATACAAGCTGTACCCGGCCCGCGTTGCTGTGCCCTATTTAGGAGATGCGAGAAAGTCTGAGTATGTAAGGGTTGGAATTGTTGTTAGTTATGGTGTTTTGGGGGCCATGGCTGTGTCGTTGTGGGTTGTTCTGGTGGGTGGGATGTTGAGGTCCTGGGGAGTTGTTGGTGTGTGGTGTTGCTGGCTTTCTGCATAGCTTTGGATATAGAATGTTTTTTGTCTTTCCGTCTGCTGTGTTGATGTAGAGGTTGATGCTTGTGTGGGTGGGGTACTTTGGAAGTGAGTGGAGGTACTTGAAATCCCATTATCCATGGTGTGTCCTCCTCTGAACTGCAGTCGGATGGAGTGTGGGTCATGGGGGGCATTGTTTGCCAAGTTTGGTCTTTATCGGTCTTGGTTCTGGGCCACAGTGGTCTGTGGGAAATGATGTGTTTTCAAGTAGTATGAATCCCATTATCCATGGAGGTACTTCAAGTCCCATAATCCATGGTCCACTCTCCTCCAAACTGTAGTAGAATGTAGTGTGGGTCATAGGGGCTCTGTGTGCCAAGGTAGGTTACTGTAAATTCAGGCCATACACAATGTCCCATGAGCTGAGGCCTAGTCAGTAACAGCAAGTTAATGAACCCTTACTGTCAATTCAGGCCATACACAATGTCCAATGTGCTGAGGCCTAGTCGGGAGAATCAAGTTAATGAAGCCTTACTGTCAATTCAGAGTGTAAACAGCATTCCATTAAGTGAGGCCTAGTCAGGTAAATTAAGTTAATGAAGCCTTACTGTCAATTTTGGGCGTGGTCTGTGATTTGTAGGGGTGTAAATTTTCTGTGGGAAGTGAATTGGGTGTGTGTGTTTGTGCCTCAGCCCTTTGCCTTATCCTCCTCTGACAGTTTATTATGGGTCGGAATGTTCATGTTGGCTGGCCAGTACAGGAGTTATGCAAATCCGCCCTTATTGGCAGCCAATCATGTTGTCAGAATGTAGAGGCTGGGAGAGTCGTTGGCAGCCCCGGAGGATGCTGGGAAATGTAGGGTTTTTTTTACTCGTTGTTTTGGGGGCCTTTTAGGTTTTTGAGGGGGAAAGTTTCTTTGCTACAAACCTACCTTGTCTGAGGCCTATTTCTGTTGGCAAGTTTGGTGTCTCTGCGTTGTAAGGTTTCTCTGTTTGGGACGGTCGTTCCATGACGACTCTTCCTTTATATATATAGATATAGATATGGTACCATAGATGCTGCCACCGGGACCCGGCTTGGTGAGTAGCAAGCAAGGAAGAATGGGTGGGTGAGCGAGGGAGGGCTGCAAAGGTGGAAGCAGCAGCAGAAGCAGGAGCCTGGAAGAGGTGCCCTTGCCACCCTTGCTCGCTCACTCACCCGCCCTCTCTCGCTTGCTCACTCACCAGGCTGCGTCCCCGCGATAGAACCAGGACTCGGTCTGGTGAGTAGCAAGCGAGGGGGGTGAGCAAATGAGTGAGAAGGGTGGAAAAGGCAGCAGCAGCTACAGAAGCAGGCCCCTCCTTCTGCCGCCACTGCCATCTTTCCTCGCTCGCTCACTCACCAGGACAGATCGTAGCGGCAGAACCAGGACTTGGCCTGGTGAGTGAGCAAGCAATTAAGGAAAGGGCGAGGGAACGAGCAAGGGAGGGCAGGGATGGTGGCAAAGGTGGTAGCGGCGGATAATACAGAGTGTTGGATAAGCGAAAGTTGGATAACCGGGGCTCTACTATATATAGTGTCCATACTTCACTTTTCGCTCATGGTCCTGGAATATAACACCAGCGATAAGTGAGGGAGCACTGTACACGTACACAAATACATATACACAGGCACACACACACACACACATGCACACACAAATATACACATATACACACATAAATACACATGTACATACACACATATACATTTACACAGGCACACATACATAAACACACACACACATAATGTTCCTAATGTCGCGACCCCTTAACACACTACCTCATGTTGTAGTAACCCCCAAACATAACATTATTTTCATTCCTACTTCGTAACTGTAATTTCGCAACTGTTATGAATCATAATGAAAATATACAGGGTGCATTTTCATTCATTGGACCAAATTTGGCATAAACACCCGATACGCCCAATACTGGTGGGATTGGGGGTGGAGTGATTTTGTCATTTGGGAGTTGTAGTTGCTTGGGCTTTTAGTTCACCTACAATCAAAGAGCATTCTGAACTCCACCTGCGATGGAGTTCAGAATGAACCAAACTTGACCACAGAACTCCCTTGACCAACAGAAAATACTGGAAGCGTTTGGTGGGCATTGACCTTGAGTTTTGGAGTTTTGTTTTGATTTTTTCATGTCAGGAGCGACTTGAGAAACTGTGAGTTGCTTCTGGTGTGAGAGAACTGGCCGTCTGCAAGGACGTTGCCCAGGGGACACCCAGATGTTTCACCATCCTGTGGGAGGATTCTCTCATGTCCCCGCATGGGGAGCTGGATTTGATAGATGGAGCTCATCCACACTCCCCGGGATTCGAAACTGCAACCTGTTGGTCTTCAGTCCTGCCGGCACAAGGGTTTGACTCACTGTGCCACCAAGGGCTCCGTAGTTTTGGAGTTGTAGTTCATCTACATCCAGGGAACACTGTGGACTTAGACAATGACCCAAAACTGGCCCGAATACTCCATATGCCCAAATGTGAACACTGGTGGAGTTTGGGGAAAAATAGACCTTGACATTTGGGAGTTGTAGTTACTGGGATTTATAGTTCACCTCCAATCAAAGAGCATTCTAAACCCCACCAAGCATAGAATTGGGCCAAACTTCCCACACAGAGCCCCCAAGACCAACAGAAAATACTGTTGGAGTTGTATTTCACCCTGCATCAAGGCAGACCTGGACCAAATTTAGAACATAGAACCCCCATGACCCGGTTTGGGGGAACTGACCTTGATTTATAGGAGTTGTAGTTCATCTATATCCCGAGAGCACTCTGAACCCAACCAACACTTGACACTAGAGAGGTTTGGGGAGAATTCATCATGATTTATAGGAGTTAGTTCACCTGCAATCTAAGAGCACTCTGAACTTCACCAATGATGGACCTGGAACTAACTAAGCACACAGAAGCCCTATACTGGAGGTCTTTGGAGGGATTTATAGGAGTTGTAGTTCACCTACATCCAGAGCTCACTATGAACCCGAACAAGGATGGATCTGGACCACACTTGGCATGCATACTTGGTATGCCCGAATTTGAATACTGGTGGGTTTTGAGAGGAATTGGCTTGGACATTTTGGAGTTGTAGGTCCAGGGATTTATAGTTCACCTGCAATCAATGAGCACTCTGAACTCCACCAAAGATGGCATTGGAACAACTTGGCACACAGAGCCCCCATGACCAGCAAAAAATATTGGTCTTTGGAGGAAATTCACCTTGATTTGGGAGAGTTGTAGTTCACCCACATCCAGAGAGCACTGTGAACCCAAACACCAATGGATCTGAAACAAACTTGGCGCACAGACCTGATTACTGGCCTGGAGGGTTTTTTTGGGGCTGACCTTCCTTTCTGGGAATTGTAGTTTACGCACAACCAGAGAAACTGTGACCTCCACCGATGATGGACCTGGACCAAACTTGGCACACAGAACCCACATGACTGACTCAGCCTACTGGAGGGGTTTGGGGAGACGGACTCACCATAGCGGGAGTTGTAGTTTACCCAGCAGCCACATTGAACCCGATCCATGATGCATCTAGAGAAAACTTGCACAACATCACAAGCTTTAAGTACTGATGGAGTTTCTTGGGGTTAACCTGGCATGATGGGAGTTGTCGTTCACCCACAATCTTATGCATTTTGCACAATTGCAAAAAATGACTTTTTCAAATAACCTGGGCAACGCCGGGGCCTAAGCTAGTATATAATAAAATGAATGGCAATGAATGGGAGGTTCAGTTCATTAATTCCTTCCTTCTGGAGTTTGACCTCTTGACCCGCCTCCTCCTTTGTCAGCGATGATTGACAAGCCTGGTCCCACCCCCTTCCTGCCTGCCTTGAATGGGAGGCCCCTTTGATTGACAAGCTCTGTTTTTGCAAAGGAAGGTATAGAGAGAAAAGAAGGAAAAGGGGCCTCCATCTCTTTTAATACACTATTATTATTATTGCATTATATTAATATTATTTTATTATTATTATAGCATTACCCATTATACCATCATTATAATAATAATAATATTAAAGCATTATTATTATAGAATTATTTCATTATAGCATATTATATTATTATAGAATTATATTATTATTCTATTATTATAGCAGCATACTATTATATAATTATTATCATTAAATTATTTACATATTATTATATTATATTATTATCATATTAATATTGTATTATATTACTATATCATATCTATTATATAAAGGAAGTCCCGTCATGGAACGACCGCCATAGACAGAGAAACTATCCAAAGCAGAAACACCAAATTTGGCAACAAAAATAGGCCTCAGGCAAGGAAGGTTTTTAGCAAAGAAACTTTCCCCCCCAAAACCTAGAAGGCCCCCAAAACAACGATACAAAAAACTACATTTCCCAGCATCCTCTGCGGCCGCCAGCGAATCCCATTGGCCAACATCAGCCCACACAAAATGCAGGGAGGCTGAGTTCCCATAGTAACGGTGGGCAGAGCCAGCCAAGGCTAGATTAGAATGCTGAGTGATTTGATTTTAGTCAGTTGGTGTTTGTGGGTTAAACTGTCAAGGCCAAGCTCTAGGAGGGAGACAAATAGGGCACCAGGGACACAGGCACCACTGACAATCACATACCCCCAGAATAACACAAACTTGCAAAACCCACAAAAAAAATCCTGCAACACAAAAACCCACCCCAAACAAAATACACAAAAACACCACTGGCAAAAGCAACACCCCCTCCACATCACAACCAGCACACAGCCAGACTGAGACAACTATGTCACCACAACAAACACACAAAATACACCCCACAAATACCTGACAACTTCCCCAACACAAAACCCAGGACTGCACTCACTACTCACCACCACACACACCTCCAAATACACATACGTCCCAGGCACAATACTCCAGCAATTCCTACCCACACAACACAACACAACTTCCTATCACAACCCATCCCCCCAACCTTACGGGACCCCGCACACACACCTACCACCACCACAAACAAAAACCAACTCCACCTATACTCCAACCACAACACAACACAACACTGCACTGATACTCTACAAACACACACAAACACCCAAAACACCCCAACCAAACAAGCATTCCACAACATACTACCACCCACAATGCCACCACACACCCACTAACTCACCAAAAAAGTAATACCTACACACAACACAATACGCACATAACACAACCTTGCGTCTCCTGCTCAACCCATTTGTATGCCATTCCTTCCTTCCACACAGGCATAAGCTGACCCAAAAGACAAGCCATGCCTCCTAAAAAGAACAGCATCGGACGACACACTCGCAACGCTACATACATCACACAAAAAAGGGCAGAACAAACGCCAGAACAGAAAGACACTGCACTACACTAGCTTTTGCCATCACCATAAACAAGGCTCAAGGACAAACACTACAAATCTGTGGCATAGACCTTGATACAGAATGCTTCTCCCACGGACAACTCTACGTAGCGTGCTCCAGAGTTGGGAAACCACAGAACCTCTACATCAACACAGCAGACGAAAAGACAAAAAACATTGTATATCCACAAGCTCTGCAGAACGCCAGGAACAACTCCCCAGGACTTCAACATCCCATCCACCAGAACAACCCACAACGACACAGCCATGACCCCACCAAGACCATAAGTAACATCAATTCCAGCCCTTACATACTCAGACTTTCTCGCATCTCCTAAATAGGGCACAGCAACGCGTGCCAGGTACAGCTAGTTATTATATAAAGTTCTAGATGACCTTTAAGGGTCCTCTTCCAAATATATTATTATTATAATTATTATATTATTATTATACTATTATTATTGTGGCAGGCCTGGGAACACCCATGACCACAGCAACACACAAGAGTCCACAGTATAAGCA